>LPNX010579988.1:24585-97562 GCA_001517045.1 Pseudotsuga menziesii
TCTTTGTCATCTTTCTTCTGGTTATGTTTGTCTTTGATGGAGTCCCATGAAGCCCAACATTGATCTGACGTGTGCCCAGTCTTTCCACAATGCTTGCATTGCAGATCTGATCTTTTGTTTCTGCCCCCTCTGCCTCGAAAGTTTCTTCTTCCTCTGCCTCTCTTGCTGCATTCTCTTTTGGGATGATCTTCGCCAGAGAGAGAGGCACTAACTCTAGATGATATAGATTGCATTTTTACAATTGTTAGTGTAATTTTTAAAGAGAAATAAATAATAATAACCTTGCAGGTCTACAGTCTCTGCCAAGGTGAATACAATGCAAGTTTATAGAAAATATATGAGTAGATACAAAATATATCATTCATACACAGGCTTCTTTATATCATTCCCACGGTCTTCAAGTAGGTATTCAACAGGCTGTAGCAACACAGGCTCACTTGATACGTAGGCAGCTCCACAGGTTCAGCAGCATGTATACACCAGCAATCATAAAAAATTTCCAGACTCCAAGCAGTATAGATACTCAACGCATATATACCATTCAGCATATATATATCAGTTAGCATACATATATTCTTCAATCTATTAGTCAGTCTTCAATTTTATATCAATCAATAAAATAAAACCAGAAGATTTAATTATTCCTCCAACGCAGCCTTCAGGTAGAACACAGCCTTCAGGTAATTATTCCTCCAACGTAGCCTTCAAGTAGAAGGCAGCCTTCAAAATAATCACCAGAATCTCTCCAACGCAACCAGCAGTCTCTTCAAACAGTCTCCACGCTCAACGTAGTCACACCATATCAATGCATATCAGTATATGTACGAGAACCCTAGCAAAACGCGGGAACCCTAGCAAAATGCGGGAACCCTAGCAAATGGTGTCTTCATAAATCGGTGGCCACTAAGTGGCCAATGCAGCTCTAAGTATTTATTTCTTCACAAAAAAAAACTCAACAGGCTCATACATCTCCACGCAGGCTCAGCAGGCTCATACTATCTCCACGCAGGCTCATCCTCAGTCTCCAGGCAGCAGCATATCAATCTTCAGTCTTCAACGAGAGAAGTTTGAGTTTGGACAAATGAGAGGCCGTGGGAAGGGTTGAAACCTCCACGTTGGTCTTCACACGTTCAGTCTATGCACAGTAAATATCAGTCACCAATATAACCCACTTAAAGACCCTAATTGATTCTCCAACATCGATTCTCCTTCTCAAATCTCAGCATCCATCAAATCACAGCATGCATTATACCAGTCTTCACTATATCAGTTAATATGTTTTGCAGTCATAATAGCAGCTCCATAGGTTCTCGTCCTTCAACTCCAATACACAGCATATGCTCAACGCAGACAATGTCAACGCACCCAATATATTAGTCTACAGCATGCAAATATGGATATCTTCATTGTCATTTCCGTTGAAGAAGATGAAACCTTGTAGAATCCGTAAAAAACTGAATGACAGCGTAGAGAACAGCGACCTCATCCACGCTCTAACCTCCAATAACCTCTTCGCCAAAAAAATGCGCTGTAAAAATACATGTTCACGCCTGAGGATTTCGCTATGTATCTATTCTCTTTGCTACATATGAAAGAACGTCAAGTTTCGAACAATATACAATGAATGTGAGTTCAGTTCAGAAAGAATGAATAGAATGCATAACCCAACAATGAAGAACCTCACAATTTTAAACCAGCCTGTTAGGTATACGCCAAACATTCAGGAAACTATCAAGTAAATTCCCGCAACACGAAATCCTCAGGCGTGAAAGGATTAGGGTTCATGATATTGTTCTATACCAATAACTCATGCACGCAGGAGAGATTGGAGGAGAAACGCACACAATGAATGCGACTGACAGGAGGGAAGAGCATAGGGTAGACTAGCGATGGGCAAGCAACCTGAAGGAGCAGACTGGCATGCAGAATGCCAGGGCTGAAATGCAGCAGGCAGGAGTTACGGCAGGTAGGCAGCCAAGCTCTGATACCACTGATAGGTATAACTCCCGATTCAATCCATTACATAGCTAAAAGCATTTATTTATACATTTCATAGGACGGATGTGTTTCACCTTCCGCCCAGCCTTTTCGGCTTCCTAACTCTTCAGTTTTCTTTATTTATTTACAATAATCCCTAACAGATTATATTCTAACACTATGGCTATAATGAAACGGTCATAAGGTCATGCAAAATGCAAATAGTGATGAAACCTAACCAATATGCTAGTTTAGACATGATACCTGAAATCGGCACGAACGGGTCAATCCAACGGCTGAAACGGCACTCAAAAAGGTCTCCTACATCATAAATCAGGTCAAAAACGGTCCAAAAGGATTAGAAACAGTCCAAACTATAGGAAAGGGGGTAAAAATTTGAAAATTTTCTATAAATAGTAAAAAATTCAAAATATTATAAAACATTTGAAACTTTTACCTATTTGAGCTCAGAACTTCAACAGCGAATTCTAGGAGATCCAACCAGCGGAATCCACCACCGTTTTTTCCAGGTACTTACTCATGCTCCGCTCTTCCATTTTGATGCATTTTTTGTCAAATTCCATGGTGTTTTTGGATTTCTAGGCCATTCCAAAATAGGCACTGCGGCCCACGTGGAAATTGAGGGTTTTTCCATGTATATGGTTGGATATACACGAAAAATGCCCTCACAGTCGCGTACATATGCGGTTGTTTGGAAAACAGTCATGTATGCGGTCGCGCTTAAGGTTTTTCAAGTGTTCTAATGGGCAAAATTCAAACTTTTTGTGCAGGATGGTCCTAGAATGGAGAGAACGTGAACATGGTGATGTAGAAGAGGTATTAAGGGCCGATCTAATGGCTCAACAAGCGCTACGTGCATGTGGGCTCTACAAATTTTGGTGTCTTCGTGGCCTGACTATAGATGAGTACATTGTGGTGTACTGCTATCCGGAAACAGAGAAGGTGGGGAGTCAGATCCCAACTAACTCCATATAGGTGCTGGGCCTAAAGGCCATCCTACTGACACTAGGTAGGATAGCAGGCTTGGCTTCACTCCACCAGGCCTCGCAACCTCTGATGTTCTATGCAGTGGAGTGCATGAGACCCATGGTATATGATTGGAGCACTGCACTACTGGGCAACATGAAACATCAGCTCAGTGAGTGTAAGATGGGCAGAGTGTGAAACTTCGGTTTCAGCAGCATATTGAGCATGTTTTTCTTCGAGCGTGTTCCAAGATTGAGCCCTAGAGTTGACGTTCCTCTACACGGGGTTCAAGATCCATCCCAACGGCGTTGGGCGGATGTGATGCACAGACTAGGTGGAGGTAGGGTGTTCAACCCCTATCCAGCTGATTTCTTTCCATGGTGGCGATGACAGATAGTTGCCATTGATGACTACCTCTATGCAGGGAGTCGCTAGCGAAGTCGAGTCATGTCGCCTTCGAGTCTACATCCCTTTGTCCCTTGCAGCACTTTTGTGTATTTCCCAAGCTTTCCTTTTGCTTGTGAGATTGCTATCGAGAGATGGAGGATTGAGGTGGTGGAGGCCCAAGTGGGGGATTCAGTTTCTCCGATTCGCAGACGTGCCGACAAAGGTTGTATCCATTGTAATCTCTGATATTATATTAATAGAAATATCTTTTCCTATCCAATAATGTATGTTTGAATGAATATTTTATCCATGGATGATTTCAAATGCTTATACATTGTTGATTATATATGCTAGAATAGATCTAACACCAATATATACAGTATGCTTGTATTGTTTACTTATTGTTGAGGAAGTGAAGGATCAATTCAAGCTGAAGTTGGAAAGCTCAATGGGGATCTACTTCAACCGTCCGGATTAAGGTACGAGGTCTGATCCTTTAGTGTTAGATATTTAATTTCTATTGCATATTGGAAAGGATTGATTTCTGGATTCAAGCTGTCTGTTGTGGTACCCCAAGCCATAGGAATTTCTCTCTGTAATAGAATTGGTGACTCCGACATTCCATAACTCCCCAATGGAGTCACCAATTCTGTTACGGAGAGAAATTCCAATGGCCTGGGGTACCACAAGAGACAGCTTGACTCCAGAAATCAATCCTTTCCAATATGCAATAGAAATCAAATATCTAACACTAAAGGATCAGACCTCGTACCTTATTCCATATGGTTGAAGTAGATCCCCGTTGAGCTTTCCAACTTCAGCTTGAATTGATCATTCACTTCCTCAACAACAATTAAACAATACAAGCATACTATATATATTGGTGTTAGATCTATTCTAGCATATATAATCAACAATGTATAAGCATTTGAAATCATCCATGGATAAAATATTCATTCAAACATACATTATTGGATAGGAAAAGATATTTCTATTAATATAAAATCAGAGATTACAATGGATACAACCTCTGTCGGCACATTTGTGAATCGGAGAAACTAAATCCCCCACTTGGGCCTCCACCACCTCAATCCTCCATATCTCGATAGTAAGCTCACAAGCAAAAGGCAAGCTTGGGAAGAACACAAAAGTGCTCCAAGGGACAAAGGGATGCAGACTCAAGCACAAGTTCCAGCAACAATGGACTATAGTTTCTTTGCCCTCACTTCTCTCATATGCCTTCAATGTATCAAAGAGTTCCTTATATAGCTTTTCAAAGGGGTAACGAAAGGTCGAATCCGACCGATCTCAAGGCATATGGAAGGCCAGGAGTCAAGTGAATCAGATCCATGTCAAGGAAAACTCCAAAAGGATTTGGATTTTGCACACATCCCGATGTACGTGGTTTTAAGGGTCAAACCAACCTATATACATGATTAGAGGTTTAAAAGTCACCTGTATTAATTTTCACATGTTTATAGGGATGGTCAAGGAAACATCAAAGGACAAAAAATGGTCCAAGGGGTCTAAGGAGTCTGCAGAGGGACAGGGGAAGGTCATCTAAGTGTGATTCACCTGGAGTGGTAAAATCAGCTATAACACACTTAGAGTGGGATCCTATAATGTATGGATTGGTCCCAGAGGCACATAAACTCATGCATTCACATGCAGTAAGTGGCAGATAACCTCTAAGTGTGTCCCCCATACTCTAGTGCAATGATAATAACTTACGAAGTTGGGAAATGACCAAATAGACTATATTAGGCGAAGGAGGATTAATTAATCCTAACAACCCCCCTTAATCCTAACTTTGGAAAACTTGGTCCCTTGCAACTAGGACAAATGTCACCCATACAATCTAAATGAATAAAAATATTGCTTAATAAAATAAGGAAAATGGGGAAAACCTCATTTTAAAACCCCCCCTCAAAATAAGTAGGTAATCAGGAAACAAGCTTCCATACTAAAGATAAAAAAATTCTTTGAGTAAAAACTTGTGAAAATTTTGTTTCAACTTGCAACTCTGTGGAGAAGCCATGCAAAATCATGGATCTTCTATGCATTAGCATCCTGTGACTTTGCATGTGAACCTTTGTATCTTCTTTCGATCTGTTGAATGTTGATTTTGTCTCTTATTTCTGGAGGAGTAATGGAATGATCCATTTTGTTAATCAGTGGGCCAGATTGTGGATCAATCTTCATCATCAAGTAGCATCTCTCTAGAAGTTTGTTGCACCACTCTGTAGGTAGCGAAGTTGTGTGAGAGAGTGCAACATGTTCATTCTGATACTAGAACCTCGTTTTTCTACTATCATCTAGATCCCCAGCAACATTGCCAGCTGCTTCAATGAGCTTTTTAGCCTGTTTGTGCCAGAAATTGTTTCCAAGGCTAAAGAAACAAGCCAACACAATCTCAAAATAAAATCAATAAAATAAAGTAGGTTTTAGGTTTTCTGGAATATTTTAGTGGTTGTAAACTTTGGGGAAAGACAGGGAATACACTCATGAGCAAAGCAATAACTGAATCATAAACAAAAGAAGACAAAGATGCATGATATATTCAACAAGATCCAACAGAACACAGTATTGAAGTTCATTCATAAAAGACAAGCATCACCAGCATATAAACATAAACCAGTAATGAGTATATCAATTAAGCAACTAAACAAGCTGAACAATGAAGCTAATATAGAATTGAAGGGTGAAAAGTGTCATATATCTCATAATTTTATCATCAAGTGCATACAAGAGTTTTGATACTTAACTCATGAACAAGTCTACAGACCTCCTGAAGCTATCCCAAAAATCGAACCCACTCAATGACTTTCTAACCTCTCTAAATACTATTCTTTACAAAATCAGTTAGGGATCTAACCCTAACTGCCTTCCATCAGCTCGATGAGATAAAGTAAAATGTACAATATTACAAAACATGACATTTTCTAAAAATAGTAAACACTAACTAATATGTTTCTCAAAAAGATAACAAATAACTAATTGAACAACTGACTTATAGATATTTTGCTGCCTCAGCTAGAAGAGCAATGCCATCTAATGCTTGAGATTTCTTCTTAGCTCGTCTCTACTCCTGCTCCATGTCAGCTATCTTCTTGGTGAGCTCCTCATTTCTCTGCTGCAAGTCCTTAACTGTCTTCTCCAACTCTGTACAGTGCAAGTGGTTCTTTTTCTCTTTAGAACCTCTTTAGATACTGCTGTCAGCTCCTGACAATGGTCATTGACATCCTAAAGATCTTCTCTAAGCCTTCTGTTAGTCATCATCAGCCCCTCATTGATCTCTTGCATATAATTCATCTGCTGTTTGTACTGCTTAATAATTTTCTGCAAGTTTTCTTTATCTGAATCAACTGACCTTCCTGTCATGCTCTCTTGTTCATAACTGGGCATCTCAGGTATGTCAAACCTCTTAAAAATGTCTGCATCCTTATTTAACAGGTCTGTGGAAATAGCAGGAATATTAGGGTCTTTCAGAATACCTGCTTGCCTAAGTATAAGTTCATCTTCATCTTCCCATTCTTGATCTCTGTAGCTTCTGCAATCAGCTCCACTGTCAACCTGAACTTAAGAGTGTCAAAGGTCACCATGTCATTTTTAAAGCATTGTGCAAACTTACAAGAAACTTCAGTATTATACCCATCTATCTTCTTGAAAAAATCCCTCTAACCAGCCTGTTGAAATAGTTCAACACACCCAGGGAACTTTTCAATCCAACCTACATCAGTAGGCTCAGCTCTATTTATCTTGCCACTCTTACCCATTTGTCTCCAAGGGCTGGAAACTGTATGGCTTCTAGGGTTCAATTAATAACCTGACAGCTGATGTTTCTTTTTTCAAATCTCTCAGGCTTTAAAAACAACTCTCCTTAATCTTTTCTGACTGCTCTTTTTGTTTTCTTAATACATACTGGGTTTTATCACAGGTATAAGAGACTTAGATCATTTGAAGTATTCCAGACTCTACACTGCAACTGATGACTGTCATTCAATTTAATTGTTCTAATGGCTTTCCATCCCCAGCATGTATTCTTACCCCTGTGTATTAATACCAAAATTAAACCTCAAACCCTTTTGGTATCACCTATCAACAATTTCTGCACAGAAAGACTTTGCAAATGTGATATCAATTACTAGCTTCTCAGGTTCACTGGAGACTACTTGTCTGTTGGATGAGAAAAACAGGACAATCTGCAATCTATTCACATTATGCTTCCTGTAGCCTTAGTATCAAAAATGAAACTAGGTCTCCCTGTAATCTTATCCATTCAACGCACTTGTCCCACTGTGTACAAGTATCATATCTTTTTGTGAAGTTTAAGTACTATAACCTACACAGTTTTCAACCCAACCTTTTTCAAACTTCAGCAAATGAGTAGTTCAATATAGAGCTATTTTTCAGTCCTCCACTCAGCAGAGCATCTCAGAATGTCTTAGGCAGTTATTTCTTTGGCTGAAATTTCATTTAAGAGCACAATTTAACATTTCCCTCGATCAATTTTGATAGAACAAACCCCACCGAAAAAGCCCGAAATTTTCAGTTATGTTGGCTTATCGTGGAATACCTGACTGTAGATACTTTGAACCACTCTTCATGTTGTTTGAGTACCGGCTTGAAAGATACAGGTGTCTTTCAAGGTCCAATTTAAACTCCAGGTGTCAAGATGAAGAAGCCCTAGTTTTCTGTGCGACTATGAAAAACTCCACTAGGCTTTGCAACTGCAATCTCCGTGTTTTTAGGCAGGCACCGTCATTCCATTAACTCCTCAGCTTTGAGAAAGAGATAAGAAGTAACTCTCCTCAGATTAAACTTGATTTAACCGACCATCTGTCGTGATAAGCTGCTTTATAATTCATGATGACCACGCTCTTCTTCACGATATGAAACCACCTATTCTCATGATGATTCCTGAGACAGCACGTAGCAAACTCTCCATAACAGGTGATTAGTCACTCATCATTCGAAAACATGCCAAATTTTTGCTAAAAAATCGAAGGAATTGAGAGTTGCGATATTCTTGTAGCGCTCTTTAGTTATTTTTTCCCATTTGCGCTACCAGAATAAAATTAACGCTATTTTACCGTTGTTTTACAACTTTTTGTGATTTTGCACGAAGTTTAAAAGTTGTTTGAGTAATGACTATGCTCAGAATATCATTTGTGAATCCATTATTTGATATAATGACATTTAAAACCCCTCCAAAAGCAAAAAGGATCAAAAATAAAGCAAAAATATAAAGGCCAAGTTCAAAATTTCACCTAACAACCAAAAATTCTCCTAAAAGAAGCAAATAATCAAACTTAAAGCAAAAGAGTAACTCGAAATAAAATGTGAATCAAACAAAATTTGAGGAAACAAATCACTGACTTAACATTTGGCTCTAGCTACGGTATGAAGACCTCCCTGCGAGGCTTCAAGAACCGTAGACCAGTGCCTTTTGTCTGCTAT
Organism: Pseudotsuga menziesii; assembly: GCA_001517045.1. NCBI lineage: Eukaryota > Viridiplantae > Streptophyta > Pinopsida > Pinales > Pinaceae > Pseudotsuga > Pseudotsuga menziesii. Next base: position 33,397 of record LPNX010579988.1, read on the forward strand.
CTTATCTACCTGTCTGCAAAACTTCCATTGGGCTATAGAGTCTTATTATGCTTCACTCACACCAGTATGTACAATGAAAAGTGAAAATGCTCTTATAAACTGTAGAAATGCTTGAGGAATCGCCCATTAACAGGGCTGGACAACTCCTCACCTTCCAATGACTGCAGGATAAAAGTATTATTTTCCAAAACTTTTGACACCAAGAAAGGGCCAAACCAAAGGTTGTCAAACTTACAATGCTTACCCTTTTGCTCCTTTCTTGCATCCCACCTTAGAACCATATCAGCAACTGAGAAAGTATTTTCTTTACTGTTTTTGTCAAATCTTCTTTTGATCTTGGCTCTGTACAACTGTGCCTTTTCATCCACCTTTTCCCTATTTTGCTGTAACTCTATCATTTCAAAAATTCTTCTCTGCATATCATCTGGCTCCTCTTGAGCATTCTGGAGAAATTTCATCACTGGGATCCCCAAATGAACAAGGAAAACTGCCTCTGTACCATATACTAACTGATAGGGAGATGTTCCAATTGCTTGTTTCACTGTGATCCTATCAGCCCACAATGCATATTTCAGCATTGAATCCCATGATCTTTTGTTATGCTTTAGCAGCTTCTTAATGCTCTGAATGATTTTCTTGTTAGAGGATTCAGCCAAACCATTACCCTGGGGGTAATAAGGAGTTGAGTGCTTCAGCAAAATACCGTTCTTTTCACAAAATGCTATCATTGCCTTAGACTTGAAGGCCTTAGCATTATCTTTCACTAACTTCTAAGGACAGCCAAACCTTCTCAGGATATTTTCTTCAATGAAATCCATGATTACCTTGTCTGTGGCATTCCTTGTAGGAATGGCTTCCACCCATTTAGTGAAAAAATCTGTTGCTGTCAGAATCCATTGATGATGTCCTGAAGATGCTGGATTAATTTCTCCAATAAAATCCAGACCCCATTGCTGGAAAGGAGCATTGACTGCAATGGATTTCAAAGGCAAAGACAACAATTTCTGTTTTCCAGCAAACTTCTGACAAGGGACACAGGCCTTTACCTGTTGATAAACATCTGCAAACAAGGTGGGCCAATAGTATCCAGCTCTCAAAAATCTATATGCTGTTGTCTTCCAGTATTTGTGCCCCCCACAAGCACCCTCATGAGATTCAGAAATCACTCCTCCTATCTCAGATTGATCCAGACACCTGAGCAAGATACCCCCAGGGTCCTTCCAAAACAACTGCTCTTCTACTAGACGATACTTGGTAGCTTTAAGCTTTAAATATCTAGCAGCCTTCCTATCAAAATGTTCAGGGCATTGCAAAAACAACAGAAAATATACTATGTCTGCATACCAGGTAGATGTTGAGTAAAAATCCATGATCTTCTCTTTTTTCAGTGCTGCTTGATCTTCTTCTTGAGCTATTTCTTCAACCATAATATGCAATCCCAGTGCCTGACAATTTGATTCAACCAGCAGCTTGGCTAAACCCTGTCCCTTGACAAGCTTAGTAGGTCTGATCTCCACATCATACTCCATAATCTTTGCAATCCATTTGCCTCTCTTCCCTTCACTATCAGGCTGTGTTAAGACATCTTTCACAACAGCATTTGGAACAAATGAAATGACTTTTGAATGCAGGACATAAATTCTGAAAAATTTCAAAGCCTTTACTAGAGCATAAGCCTGTTTCTCCAATATATTGTACTTCAGCTTAGAATCTCTGAGAGTTTTACTGAAAAAGGCAATAGGCTGTTCCAATCCTTCTTTATTCTTCTGAAGTAAGATAGCTGCAATTGTGTCTTCTGATGCAAATGAGAAAGTAAGGAATTCTTTAGTAAAATCAGGACTTACCAATACAGGTGCTTCAGTAAGAGCTACTTTGATTTTCTCAAATGCAGCCTTTGCCTCGGAAGTCCACCTGACTTCTTGATCCTTCTTAAGCATGGCTGTGATCTGTTTAATGGTTTCAACAAAGTTGGGAATAAAACACCGCAGAAAATTGATTTTGCCAATGAATGATTGTACATATTTTTTACTTCTAGGTAAACTAATCTTCAGAATAGCTTTCACTCTTTCAGGATCTATTCTGATGCCATCAGCAGACACCAAGTGGCCAAGTAGTTTACCTTCTTGCACAGCAAAATGTGACTTCTTTGGATTTAGAGAAAGGCCAAATTTTCTGCATTTTAGGAAGGTCTGCCTCAAATGTTTTAAATTCTCATCATCTGACTGAGAGAAAACATTAATATCATCCAAATAAATAACCACAAATTTATCTTTTTCTCCCACAAAGGAAATATCCATTGCTCTCTGAAAGGTAGCTCCAGCATTCATCAAGCCAAAGGGCATCTTATCATACATGAATGTCCCCCAGGGAGTTGTAAAGGTTGTCTTCTCCTTATCATCAGGGTGCATTGCAATCTGATTGTACCCTGAGAAACCATCCACCATAGAGATCCTTTGAGCCCCAACCACCTGCTGCAATACCTGTTCAATCTTAGGAAGAGGATAGTTGTCTTTTAATGAAGATCTGTTCAGATTTCTGAAGTCAACACATAACCTTATTTCTCCATTCTTTTTTCTGACAGGAATCAAATTAGAAACCCAGGAAGAATACCTGAGAGGTACTATTATCTTTGCATCCAACAGCTTTTTCACTTCTTTTTCAATTATAGGAAATAAAGCTGGATTGATCCTTCTCAGTTTCTGACGAAAATGTTTAACATTTGGTTTTAAAGGAACCTTATGTTGTATGATTCCTGTATCATAAGTTATTAGTTCCTCATAATACCATGCAAAGACATATACATGCTCCTTCAACAGTTTGATATATCTATTTCTTTGTTCAGCTGTCAATGATTTAGAAATTTTGACCATTCTAGGATGTTCAGTTGAACCAATGTTGCAGTCCACCACATTCTCCTCTGAAGACTAAACACCGGGATTTGAGGGTGTATCATCCTTTGTAAATATCCTTTCTAGAGGTACTAAACGCTTTGGGATAAAGTTACTCTTCAATTCAATGATCTTATGACCTGCTATCTCATCTTCAGCAAACTCCCCCTCCTGTCCTTCTTCTTCATACTCATCCTGATCAATTAGGGAATTTGAGAATTCATCTGTAAGTTCAATGAACCGTTTAATCTCAGTATCATCTTCAAACACTCTCCACTATTTTACATTATTAGGTACAGAAGGTCTGTACCTTATTTCAATTGGATATTTCAACTGAGTGGTTTTAGGGATTTTGAAGTGTGTGGCAGCTAAAGCCAATGAATCTGCTGTCTGATTATAATCCCTTGGAATGTAAGTAATATTAAAAGCTACAAAATAGTTTTCAAGCATCTCCCATACCTCATTCCGATAAAGCTTCAACAAACCCTGCTTCACTTGATAGTTGCTCTTAACCTGCTGAACAACTAGTTCGGAGTCACCAAATGCAACAATCTGCTGAATGCCCAAATCTTTAGCAGCTTTTAATCCCAGTAACAAAGCCTCATATTCAATACTGTTATTTGTGGTAACAAATTCCAACTTGTACATGAGCTTCATTGTTTAACCTCCAGGGGATTTGATAAGAACTCCAGCTCCAGCACCCTCTCTGCATGAGGATCCATCAAAATACAATTTCCACAGTGCATCTTCTTCCTCTCTGCTGTGTTTTGTTTGTTGTTCCTTTTCCACTTGTAACAGACCAGCAATTATCCTCATCACTGAAATGTAGCATGCACGTACCAAGATCTTTATCAACAGAGTACAGTGGATGATTGGTGGGGTTTTTATCATCTGTCACTATGTAAGCAAACTACAGCTCTCTGTACAGCCTTCTATTTTCTCCACCAAACACAGGTATGGTGGCATATGACAGGTCCATTTGTAAATTTCCTCCAACCTTCTTTACCCAGGACCTCGAAAAGAAGTAAGCCAAACTTTGGGGTAATGTCAGCTACCACAACATCCATTATCACACTTTTCATGGGAAACTGAGCTAGGCTGAAAACCATGTCTTTTATTACTCCTAGACACTTTACTGCTCAAGAATCAAAGGCATATAGATCATGGTAAGGTTTGGTAATACTCAGGCCTAGGGCTTCCATGACCGCCTTTGGCATCAAATTGTGGGATGCTCCTGAATCTAATAGACAATTGTGTATCATCTGTTCATGGACTGTCAAAGTGATATAGAATAGAGGTGAGGCTCCTGCTTCATTTTCAGTCTTCTCAGCCAAGGCTGATCCAATGAAAATCTTAGGACTCTCCTCTTGCAAATTAACTGTGTCTAAAACAAACTGATTACTTGCTGGATTAAGCATTTTAAGGACTGATTCCTTATATGAAGGATTTCTTATCAGTTCAGTTAAAGGTACAGGAATATTTAACTTTCCTAATTCATTCTCCAAACTGAAATTCTGGACAGATTTATTTACCTCTTCAACTTCTATTGTTTTCTTTGATTTTTCTGCAGCCTGCTTTTTCTCTGTCACAGGATCAGCTGTTTGTTTATCAGGAGCAATTGCAGCAGGAACATTGGATTTCTTCTTATGGGCTTAGACCACCTGCTTTGGGCCTGATCTGAGATTTATAATCTTCTTAGGTCCATTCTGATGAACAACAGTAGTTACAGCAGTATTTTCCAAGCCTAAATCATCTTCAGTCTCAAACATGTCAGCATCATAGTACTCTGAATTCAGAAAATCTTCCTCAGTAACAAAACCTCCAGACAATCCATCTCCGAAATGATTCATATCTTGGTCAGTCTCCTCAAAGAGCAGTTCTTCATCAACTTCTTCCTCGTCAGCTACATTGTTCTGAAGAGGTGGTGGCACTCTTTGGTCCTCATTTTCTCTCCTTTCTCGCTGGATATCATTGTTTCTTCGTTCTCGAGGCATAAAACGAGGAACAAACTGCCTTCTGAACTGATTCTGATTGTTTGGATTTCGTTCACCTTCTGGAGCAGGCTTGCTGGAATTTTTTTCAAGCTCTAATTTGTTCAGTTTTGCAGTCAAAATTTTTACCAACTTAGCCATTTCATCAATCTTTCCCTCAACAGACTGAGAAGCTGATCATCCAGGAGTTACTTCCTTCTTTCCTTTTCTTTCATATAGCTGCTGAGGTGTTTCCTTTTTCAGTCTATTGGAAGCCAATATATTGGATTCTACCTCCAATGTAGCATCCTGCATATTCAGCAAAGAGATAGGCCTCCTCTCCCTTAGTAACAAAGAGAATTCGTGATCAAAAGCATTTGCATATGTCAGCTTAGCTGATGTTTCAGTAGGTTTTATCTCAGCAGGGATTCTACTGTACATCTTATTGAACCTCTTTGAGAAGTCTGCAACTGTTTCATCTTTCTTCCTCCTAAGAGCTCCAAATTCTGTTATGTAATAGGTGTGGTCTTTTGTATCACCCCACTGTGTCATGAAAAGATCATGAAGTTCTTCAATAATAGTAATGGAGTTAGCAGGTAACTCTCTGAACCACTTCCTCACATCTCCATCCAGGCTCTGAATGAATACTCTCATCCAAACATCCTTATGCTCAATGTTCTGATTGTCTGCATAACAGAGGAAATCTTCCCAATGTTCCTCAGCAGTAGTTTCCCCCTGACCATTGAATCTGGGCAAATAATTCTGGTAATCTCCCCCAGGCAATGCATTCAAAGGCTGAGGTAAGACCAATGGTGCATATCTGGCTGCAACCATCTAATCCATCATGTCTATGGGAGGATTTTGGGCTGCCATCTTTGGACTGACTGGTTTTGAAGAAGAAGCTTGACTAGAAATTGAAAGCAAAGAACTTTTACCTAATTTCAGTTGAAAAAGAGGTATTTTACCAGGAGAGGCAGCTTTGGCTTTTCTAAAGGATTGAGGATTTGTAAAGATTTGAAAAGAGCTATCAGGTATAATAGGCTTGATCCAAGGTGACGTTTCAGCTGAATGTAATGAAGCACCCAACTGGTCAGGGTCCCAGAGGGCTGGTAAAGATTGAGACCTTCTGATTTTTCTTGTTGTTTTTAATATTTGTTCAGGGTCTGTCACACCCAACTGCAAGGTTGAAGTAGGTCTATTCCTGGTTCCAATTCCTCTAGTAGCCACTGTGACAACTTTGGTGAAAAATAGCCTTCAAAAAGTGTTGGTTTAAATCCACCTCCTAAACCAGTAAAATAGATAAGTATCCCAGGGAAAATATGCTTTCAACTTCGTCCCCGGCAACGGTGCCAAAGATGTTTGTGCCAGAAATTGTTTCCAAGGCTAAAGAAACAAGCCAACACAATCTCAAAATAAAATCAATAAAATAAAGTAGGTTTTAGGTTTTCTGGAATATTTTAGTGGTTGTAAACTTTGGGGAAAGACAGGGAATACACTCATGAAAAAAGTAATAACTGAATCATAAACAAAAGAAGACAAAGATGCATGATATATTCAACAAGATCCAACAGAACACAGTATTGAAGCTCATTCATAAAAGACAAGCATCACCAGCATATAAACATAAACCAGCAATGAGTATATCAATTAAGCAACTAAACAAGCTGAACAATGAAGCCAATACAGAACTGAAGGGTGAAAAGTGTCATATATCTCATAATTTTATCATCAAGTGCATACAAGAGTTTTGATACTTAACTCATGAACAAGTCTGAACTCATGAACAATTCTGCAGACCTCCTGAAGCTATCCCAAAAATCGAACCCACTCAATGACTTTCTAACCTCTCTAAATACTATTCTTTACAAAATCAGTTAGGGATCTAACCCTAACTGCCTTCCATCAGCTCGATGAGATAAAGTAAAATGTACAATATTACAAAACATGACATTTTCTAAAAATAGTAAACACTAACTAATATGTTTCTCAAAAAGATAACAAATAACTGATTGAACAACTGACTTATAGATCTTTTGTTGCCTCAGCTAGCAGAGCAAGGCCATCTAATGCTTGAGCTTTCTTCTTAGCTCACCTCTGCTCCTGCTCCATGTCAGCTATCTTCTTGGTGAGCTCCTCATTTCTCTGCTACAAGTCCTTGACTGTCTTCTCCAACTCTGTACAGTGCAAGTCAGTGGTTCTTTTTTTCTTTAGAAGCTCTTTAGATACTGTTGTCAGCTCCTGACAATGGTCATTGACATCCTGAAGATCTTCTCTAAGCCTTCTGTTAGTCATCATCAGCCCCTCATTGATATCTTGCATATAGTTCATCTGCTATTTTTACTGCTTAATAATTTTCTGCAAGTTTTCTTTATCTGAATCAACTGACCTTCCTGTCATGCTCTCTTGTTCATAACTGGGCATCTCAGGTATGTCAAACCTATTAAAAATGTCTGCATCCTTATTTAATAGGTCTGTGGAAACAGCAGGAATATTAGGGTCTTTCAGAATACCTGCTTGCCTAAGTATAAGTTCATCTTCATCTTCCCATTCTTGATCTCTGTAGCTTCTGCAATCAGCTCCACTGTCAGCCTGAACTTAAGAGTGTCAAAGGTCACCATGTCATTTTTAAAGCATTGTGCAAACTTACAAGAAACTTCAGTATTATACCCATCTATCTTCTTGAAAAAATCCATCCAACCAGCCTGTTGAAATAGTTCAACACACCCAGGGAACTTTTCAATCCAACCTACATCAGTAGGCTCAGCTCTATTTATCTTGCCACTCTTACCCATTTGTCTCCAAGGGCTGGAAACTATATGGCTTCTAGGGTTCAATTAATAACCTGACGGCTGATGTTTCTTTTTTCAAATCTCTCGAGCTTTAAAAACAACTCTCCTTAATCTTTTTTGACTGCTCTTTTTGTTTTCTTAATATAGACTGGGTTTTATCACAGGTATAAGAGACTTAAATCATTTGAAGTATTCCAGACTCTACACTGCAACTGATGACTGTCATTCAATTTAATTGTTCTAATGGCTATCCATCCCCAGCATGTATTCTTACACTTGTGTATTAATACCAAAATTAAACCTCAAACCCTTTTGGTATCACCTATTAACAATGTCTGCACAGTAAGACTTTGCAAATGTGATATCAATTACTAGCTTCTCAGGTTCACTGGAGACTGCTTGTCTGTTGGATGAGAAAAACAGGACAATCTGCAATCTATTCACATTATGCTTCCTGTAGCCTTAGTATCAAAAATGAAACTAGGTCTCCCTGTAATCTTAGCCATTCAACGCACTTGTCCCACTGTGTATAAGTATCAGATCTTTTTGTGAAGTTTAAGTACTATAACCTACACAGTTTTCAACACAACCTTTTTCAAACTTCAGCAAATGAATACTTCAATATAGAGCTATTTTTCAGTCCTCCACTCAGCAGAGCATCTCAGAATGTCTTAGGCAGTTATTTCTTTGGCCGAAATTTCATTTAAGAGCACAATTTAACATTTCCCTCGATCAATTTTGATAGAACGAACCCCACCAAAAAAGCCCCAAATTTTCAGTTATGTTGGCTTATCGTGGAATACCTGACTGTAGATACTTTGAACCACTCTTCATGCTGTTTGAGTATCGGCCTGAAAGATACAGGTGTCTTTCAATGTCCAATTTAAACTCCAGGTGTCAAGATGAAGAAGCCCTAGTTTTCTGTGCGACTATGAAAAACTCCACTAGGCTTTGCAACTGCAATCTCCGTGTTTTTAGGCAGGCACCGTCATTCCATTAACTCCTCAGCTTTGAGAAAGAGATAAGAAGTAACTCTCCTCAGATTAAACTTGATTTAACCGACCATCTGTCGTGATAAGCTGCTTTATAATTCATGATGACCACGCTCTTCTTCACGATATGAACCCACCTATTCTCATGATGATTCCTGAGACAGCACGTAGCAAACTCTCCAGAACATGTGATTAGTCACTCATCATTCCAAAACATGCCAATTTTTTGCTAAAAAATCGGAGGAATTGAGAGTCGTGATATTCTTGTAGCACTCTTTAGTTATTTTTTCACATTTGCGCTACCAGAATAAAATTAACGCTATTTTATCGTTGTTTTACAACTTTTTATCATTTTGCACGAAGTTTAAAAGCTGTTTGAGTAATGACTATGCTCAGAATATCATTTGTGAATCCATTATTTGATATAATGACTTTTAAAAACCCATCCTAAAGCAAAAAAGATCAAAAATAAAGCAAAAATATAAAGGCCAAGTTCAAAATTTCACCTAACAACCAAAAATTCTCCTAAAAGAAGCAAATAATCAAACTTAAATCAAAAGAGTAACTCGAAATAAAATGCGAATCAAACAAAATTTGAAGAAACAAATCACTGACTTAACATAGCCCATTTAGGATTTTGATTTGGAATAGGAGTTGGATCTGGATCTAGATCAGCTTGAGGTACAATCTCAGTATCAAGATCATGTTGATCTTGTTCAAACTGAAATATTAAACAACATATCATTATCTACAAATGGATATGAAAGATATTTTTTACCTTCCCTTTCGAATGGATGTTGATATTGTACTAGAGCTGAGTATGGAAAAAAGTGTGAGAATTCATTTGCCTTGGAGGCATGGTTTGCAATACCCTTTGCTATAATATTCCTAATGTAGATATCTAAGATCTCCACTGAGTTTGGACCAAATACAACTTGCTTTGGAGAGCCAATATGTGTTATCTGATAAACAGATAACAAATTTGTTGCAAGAGAGGGAACCAAGTACATTATTAAACTCTCCATGCTGGATTTTAATAGAACCTCTCCCAACAACTGGGATCTGTGAATTATCCCCCATATGAATGATAGGTCTTCCTAAGATATCCATAGTAGTAAAGGATTCTTTGGAGGAAACCATGTGGTTGGATGCTCCTAAATTAATTAGATAGGCCTTTGACTGAGGAATCCTTCTATCAAAGTATGGCACCTCTCACATTCTTGAGTCTACTCTCCAACTTCAGTCATCTCTGCACCTCGTGGAAGGGCAATATTGTTCTGTTCAAGGAGTTTTGTCAACTGGTCTGTGGTCTTCTTTATGCAGTGACTCTCTGGATGAAAACCTCTCAAATAGTAGGGACATTTAGCCTTCTTGAATTTCTTCTTTTTCTTATAACTTGAGGCTCCACCAGAAGATTGTTGATTCTCCTTTGGATTCGAATTAGTGTTTTTGGTCTCCTTCCCATTGTGATTCCTTCTTTCTTGTGCATTGTTTGAGTCTTCTACTAAGAGTGCTTGATTCTTGGAGGTTTGAATCACTCCCATTTGAACCAATTTGTCTTGCTCTTGTATTAAGGACTCAACAAAATCATCTAGAGAAGGCATCTCCCAATTTGGAATGGAAACTCTTTTGGAGTGGAATGTAGAGACTGTTGAGGCCTGGAAATTCTCAAGCAACAACAGCAAGGGATTCTCCCTAGTCAACTTTCCCAACTAGCCCGTGACTGTTTGGTATGGGGAATTCGTCCGGTTTGCGGTCTGGCTACCATAGGTCAAGTAACAAAAACAAAGGGTTTTACCGGTTGCGGCCCGGCCCATCGTGTATGTTTTTGTATTTTTGACTTTAAGTATGATATGCAAGTGCCTATCTAACATGCAGATTGATGAGGAGTGCAAGGAGTGGTCACAATGTGATGCACAGGTTCTTACCTCTCGTCTTAGATTCTCTCGCATCTAAATCACACACAACTAAAAAAACAATATTACCTAAACTTTCCCTAGGGAGCAAGATCATCAATTCATGAGTAATGTAACACTGTTCATATGTTAAGATAAATCACAAATAGCTGTTCTTAGAATCAAAACACATAAACATGAATAAATATATGGACAACAAGATAGCTCGTCGTATGTTAAAACATTCATTACTCATAGTGGAAATTATCACAGAATAAACCAGAGAACATTCAAATAAGAACATAGGTTCAGAAAGTTAGAACGATCTCATAGTTAATGAACACAACTGAAAACGAAATAGTTCCCCTTCAACATTGTTCATTTCATCACATTTGAACTTTCCACACAACACTTTCTCCAACAGGAAAAATTGTAATTTTATTATTGAAAAATGAAATAGTTCCGCTTACAACAAGTAGTTCACAAGTATCTCCGAGAAAAATCCCCTCTCCTATATAATTCTTCTATATTTATACAAGAGAAAAACTATTGGGCTGCCCACAAATGACTCTTGGGCTTCCCCAACGCTTCACCTCCCACACTTTTTCTTACATTAAGTGCTTATAGAATTTACAATATATTACAATAAAAATAAACAAATAAAGCACTTATGAGGAGGGCCCCACTTGACTATTCAAGAACTTCTTCCATGCTGAACCTTCTGAGGCAATGTTTTCAAACTCATAAGGTTCTAAAAAACAAATATTGATTTCAAATTTAGCGGCCTAATTTCTTATTACTTCGATCCTGGCTGAGCTCAGGCATAGTTGATCCTCTAGCAACCGTACACTGACCACTGAATGAGCTACCTAATTTCTCAGGTTCTGCTCATCTAGGGTCTTGATGTGCTAAATCATTTGTTCATCTTCCTGATATCTACTCTGCAACATCTCCAAAAACAGGTTGTGTTCTGGAAAGCTGTCCATTCTCTGTTCAGCAGCAACCTAGCAACGATTGTAAGTAATCAAAAGTCTCCTACAGAACTCTGTACAAGCTCCCTTTGTCTTCTTTACAGCCTTCTTGAATTCTTTGGCTGTGTTTATGGCAAACTCCAATAAATCATAGTCTTGTCTCAGGCCTTGTTGATCTTTTGCCGGCAGGTCCATAGGGATTTCCTCATTGGCCTCTAATCTCGCCATTCTTCCTGTCAGGACTTATAAAATGTCCTCCGATCTGTCCACAAAATATGATGAAGTTTCCAAAATTTATTCTAGTCTATTGTCTACCTGCAAAATCTTACACCTCTCTTCTTCTATGGATACTTGCAGCTTGTGCATCTTGTTCCTTTGTGCTAGAACATGCTCCTTAAAAGGCTAAAGGTTAGCTTGTTGTTCCCTGGCTTCTTCTAGAGCTACTACTAATGAAGTAACTTGTTCTTTAAGCTCTGTTGTCTGCACCTGAGATTGCCTCTCTAACTCCTCCAACGCAGCTTTCTGTAACTCCATCTCTCCTATCTTACTTAGCAGCTGATCCTTTTCAGTCCTTAGCCCCTGACATTCCTGCTACAGTTTTTCTAGACTTTCCTGGGCAACCTCCAGAGATCTCTTCTCTACTTGGAGGAACTGGAGCTCTGCTTTTGAAGACTTTATTTCATGTTGCATGTCTTCAAACGTCCTTTTCAATTTACTACTTTCCTCTCTCTCCCTTCTTAGGGTATCTTTTAGCTGGGCAGCAGATTTCTTTGACTATTCAAGGTCAGTCATTATCCAATCCACATTGTCCTCAGAAGCATGGATCAATGCTGCTCCAGCTCTAATAGTGAATCTTGGGTCCTTGTATTTCCCATACACCACGGTTGTATCATTTATCATTTTCCCCGACTGCCCCCCAGTCTCGACCTTCCTCTCGGTCCTCTTCATAATTCTTTGTGTTTCCCTGTCGTAAAAAATAGTGTTGAAGTCCGGCACCTCTTCCCCTTTATTCTGTTCAAAAGGGATCAGTCTTAGGGTAGGAACAATAGCCTGTCCTAATGTACTGCTAGCAGCTGCCTTAGGATCTTGAAAGTGAGGATTACCCACATCCTGAACCTGAATGTCTATAGGATCGAAAGCTTGTTGCTCTGCCATGGACCCTGTCATTTTTAATCTTTTTGCTTCCTGCTTCCTAAGTTCATCCATTTTCCTTTTCCTTTATTCTTCTTTAATCCTGGAAACTTCTTCTTCATTTCTAGCTGCTTCTTGTTCATCTTTTCTCTTTTCTTCCTCCTCACTTTTAAACCAACTTTCGGCCTCCTGTGCTAGTCTCCTAGCATCTTCATCTCTTTTCCTAGCCTCCTCTTCCTCTGCCTTTTTCTGCTCATCTTGTCCTTTCCCACCTTTAGTAGTGATTTTCTTTTTAAATCTTCTTTTTAATGCAGTTATGTTTTTTGCATTTCGGAAAATTGATTCGTCTTTCTCTGAGTGGCTTGTATACTCAAAATGTACATTTGCTTCCTTGCAGTGCTCTACCACTTTATTCTGGGAATCATTTCTGTGGAAATTTATTCCCCCAAAATGGAATTTCCCCAATTCTTCTACAAATTCATCAGCTTTCTTAACTCTTGAGAACTTATAGCTTCCCAACCTGAATGGTAAGGGAGGATAAGTTGCCTTCTTATGTTCAAATTAAAAACTTCCTATGCCATCTAAGAAGACCTGCCTGACTGTCTCCTTGTGTACCACATAATCAATGGCATATTTTGGAAGTAGTGAAGGTGCTCTGGAGCATCCATACATTCTAATATACAGTCCATCCTCTGTTAAGTAGTAATCTGCATATTCTTCAATAACCTGCAACGCTTCTTCCGACATGCAATTGCATTCTTTTAAGAAAATCAATGTATATAATGGCATAATGAAGTGTTCACACACTTCTCTATAGTGATTGTGGTACTTATGTGCCCACAGTGGCTTGTACGTTGAGTAGACTGTTGTTCTCTTTCGATCCCAAATACACCTCAGGTTTGGGAAGGGTTGGTTGCATAGTATGCAATCAATCAGTATAGAGCTCAAGTAGAGCTCTGATTTTTTCTGGGACACTCCTCCCAAAGCTGAAGCAATGCAGGCCGAGAGGCTGTTTGATACAATGTTCGCCCAGTTGAACACGGTCCCTTGGGTTGCAACATAGAAGATGATAGGAACCCACCCCAACTTGAAACTTTTACCGTGGGCTCTCCCGAAAATCCTGTTCAACATTAAGGCAATGAACCTGTAAGCGGTCCTTAAGGTGGCAGTGTCATATTCCCCTGATGGACTAGTTCTGAAACTCTTTCCAGGTACCAGCATTCTTTTTAGTGTCTCAACTAGGTCCATATTAATTTTCTTTAGCCAGTCTTCAGTCAAGTATACATGTGCTTCCAGTAAGTGGTAGGCTAGTGATACGTAACCAGGGCTATAAGCAGCATAACCTTGTTTATCAACGTTGGCCAAAATCATGGTAGTCACATCTGCCCTGGGTAGAATCCATCCAATCACCTCTGAGCACGGGAAAAGCTCAGGTCTGGTAGCAACCCTCATCAAAGCAGATCTTTCTATATTTGCATATATAGTTTCTTCCTCAAAACCTGTGTCAGGTACCTCCCGATGTCTTATCAGTCTGTAGATTTCTCCCCATTTATATTTAGGCTCCACACCCACTATGCATCTGGTGTCTTCGTAAGTGTATTCAACCTTGGTGACAATTTCAACATCGGGTTCCTCCTCCACTATAGGGGATTTCTTCTTCTTCCTTTTAGACATCTTGTATTCGGAAGGATTTCCCTATCATACACAAAATCCTTTAGGTCATGTTGAGCCATTTCTAAATAATATTCAAAGAATGGAGACAAACTGCATGAGCATTTACCTCGTTTAGGCTAGTCATGATTGAATCTATGAAAAATAAACAAACAACATTTAAATACCAAGTGTTCCTGCACAAAAACAAATCTGCAAAAAGAACTAAAACCTTCCCATGACTAAAAAAATGCGTAATCGACTCATAACATCGTGGCCTCGCTAAAATGAGGAAAATCCCCCCCATCAAGGAAAACAATCTCAACTACACCCTAGGAACTATGAGATAAATCATCCAATTCCCAATCTCATCCTAAATGGGGTATAACCAAAACCGCGACCCTAGTCCACAAGAAACGCGAGCGACCCAAAGACTGGGAAACCAAAACCTCGGTACTTCGAAATAAATGAGAAAACACCTTCCTCTGCATACTAACAGGGAACTACCCTTCCCGGACGGCCATACATAGACTGGGGGAAACTGGTGTAGACAACGTAACGCTCGTCTGCACCGGTTTCCCAAACAGTCGAGTGCGGTCAGTAAACTCATAACGACAGTGAATTTAATCATTCAGCAAACAAAAATCCCCACACCGAACAGCCATACCGTCTACACGAACAATATAAGCGCTGAAAAACGTAAACCTAGGTGTCACTAACCGCAGAGGTGGGAACTAACCAAGGGCAACAACCTAGATTAACAATTCGAAAGGAAGAGATAGGAACAAGAATAATGGCCTACCTGGCAAGGCGCTATGCGACTGGCAAGAAAAATCCACAAAATTCCATGGTGGCACCACCTAGGAATGAGGTACCGATAGTGAGTACAGTATCCTGCTCGAAACGACAATGACAGCACTGGAAATTCGCAAAAAAACTAATAGAAAATAACAAACCCCAATCCCCCAATATATACATCCCGGTAAACAAACAATCGGCAGGAAAACATGACCATTAGGCGGCAAAATGACTAGGGGATCGGTGATCATGTCGGCTACTTCTCCGCAATGGCGGATGGTGAAATGACTATGAGATCCGCAGTGTCAAATGAAGCATCGGCAAGAGAAATAAAAAAACTTCGCATCGGAGTACACCAAACTAAGACCTCGGACCAATAGTTGGTTGAAGCGCCGCAACAGCGGAAACCGTAAAGACACCGAGTTCTACAAACCAGTCAAAATCAGAGGTAAAACAAACAAGAATTAAGTGAAAAAGATCGGCAAAGCGGCAAACATAAATCAAACTCAATTAGAAGAATAGTCCCTTCTAGAGCCGCAACGACGGAAGCTTCAAGACCGCGGTCTTGTAAATCAAACGGGCGGGGATCGAAAAAAATCAACACAACCATCGAGGGGCTCGCAATACATCATCCACAATGGCGGAAACTATAGAGACAAAAAGTTTCGACAGTATTCCAATAAGGTTTTCGATAATGAGAAAATAAAAGTAAAGCACATCGGAGGAAGTATACCTTGGATCGGATTGTCTTTCAACTGCATCTCCACAACAGCGAGCGCGTAGTTAACTGCATTTCCAATTCATAGTCTCGACAACTTCCGACGACGGGGTAAGAACTCAATGTAAGCCATAGAATAGCATTAACAACATTGGCATAAAGATATTCCTTGAACAAACATCAGCAAAATCAAGCAAACCCAAACAAGCTAAGCAAAACAAGAAAAAAAGGAGGGTCCTGAAATTTTTAGAATTTTGGGAAATTGTTGCAGTGGCAACAAAGACAAAGACTGAGAACTCTAAGCCAAGCTTGCTCAACACTGATAGCACAAGTTGCTCATCTTTCCTCTCTATCCCACATTGTTTGCATTGCAATACTAGTGCTTTGTGAAATTTGTGAACCATTGATCTACAGGCAAATATGAAAGTTGTAGGAAGGGGATTATGCAGTGGAATAATCAAAGAGAATGTACACTAAACAAGAAATTCATGCCACAAATTTCATATAAATCGAACAAGAATATCTTATATAATCACAACATTAATCTAAGAAGAGGGCATGAATTCATGTTCAGTGTACATTCTCTTTTATTATTCCACTACATAATTCCCTTCCTACAAATTTCATATTTGCATGTAGATCAATGGTTCACATATTTAACATGGTATCAAATCCTTGTTCAGGCTAGCAACAAACCTTGTCCGACCTCCATTGTGCACCAGAAGCAGCTAAGTTTCCACATAATTCCTACAATTATTGCCTTCTTAACTCTAGATTATGTCCAGATAAGTCTCTGCAGGTGTGACGAACTATGATAAAGTGCACATGTTGAGGTGGAAAGGATTGTATTGACATATGATTGCAAATTGAATTGGTTTTGTAGTGTTCTCTGCATGTATCTACGTAGCTTCTTGAAGAATTAACTGATCAGCATACAAAATAATGGATAATTATTCATCTCTCGAACATATAATCCTTACACCCTTTAATTACATTGATTGGAGGGCAGATATGTAGGTAACCTTGCACAACAAAGGCCTATTTAGGATGACAATGGGAAGAGAACCTGAGCCCTAGCAGTAGTTGAGAAGAACAAGTTTTTGAATCAACTTCACATGCATTCACATCTCTTGAGACCTTTTGTTCCATATTGAGGGACTCAAGAGTCCGAAGGAAGCTTGGGAAAAGCTTGAATCTTTGTTTGGAAAACAAGATGAGCTTCAAGGTCATATTCTAGAGAATGAGCTCATTGCACTACAACCCAGTAGTTTCGAGACAATTCAACAATTCTTTACAAAGTACAAAGCACTAGTATTGCAATGTAAATAATGTGGATTAGAGAGGAAATATGAGAAGCTTGTGTTGTCATTGTTGAGCGAGATTAGCTCATATTTCTCTGTCTTTGTCTCTACATTCCATTCTGGAGGAGTTTCCATTCCAAATTGGAATATGCTTTCTCTAGATGCTTTTGTTGAGTCCTTGAGACAAGAGCAAGACAAATTGGTTCAATGGGTGTGATTCAAACCTACAAGAATCAAGCACTCTTAGTAGCATACTCAAGCAATGTGCAAGCAAGAGGGAAGCACAAAGGGAAGGAGACCAAAAACACTGATTCGAAGCCAAAGGAGAACCAGCAATATTTTGATGGAACCTCAGGTTCCAAGAAAAAAGAAGAAATTCGAGAAGAATAAGTGTCCCTACAATATGAAAGGCTTTCATTCATAGAGTGAGTGCATGAAGAAGACCATCGACCAACTTTCAACACTCCTTGAATAGAACAATATTTCCCTTCCAGAAGGAGCAAAGAAGTCTGATGCTAGACAACCGACAGAATATCATGAGAGGTGCCATGCCTTGGAGGCAGGCCTCACTCAGTCGAAGGCTTATTTGATAGATTATGGAGCATCCAACCACATGGTTGCCTCTAGGGAATCCTTCACCACTATGGATATCTCAGGAGGACTTAGCATTCATATGGGACATGACTCTCAAATCCCAGTTGTTGGGAGAGGTTCTATTAAAATCCAGCATGGAGAGTTCAAGAAAGTACTCTATGTGCCCTCTCTTGCAGCAAATTTGTTGTTTGTTTATCAGATCACTCATGCAGGCTCTCCCAAGAGAGTTACATTCGATTGTGACATAGTATAAATCACTGAATCATTTAATGGAAATCTCATAGGTAAAGGGTTTGCTAATAATTCCTCCAAGGCATATGAGTTCTCCCATTTCCTGCCTACTTCAAATCCGACAACTTTATCGACTCATTTCAATAACACAAGAAAGATGTGGCATGAAGGATTTGGGAATCTCAATTTCAAATATCTCTAGCAAATTCACAATGGCAATATGGTTGAGGGCTTGCCACTCATCAAAACATCAAATGGAGTATGTCATGGTTGCTTGGTAGGTAAGCATTTAGAGAAGACATATGAAGTTGGGAAGGAAACTAGAGTTGTCTCTACACTTGATTTGATACACAGTAAGTCTCAGGACCAATTCCTACAACATTCATCAATGGATCCAGGTATTTCCTAAATTTTATTGATGATTGTTCAAGGTTTTGTTGGGTATATTTTATGAAGCAGAAATTTGAGGTATTGGAAACTTTTAAATTTTGTAAAGCCTTGGTAGAAAATAACTTTGGAAAGAATATCAAGTCCATTAGATATGATAATGGAGGCGAGTATATTAAAATACATTTTCAGCGGTTATGTGAATCGGAAGAGATTCGAATGGAACACTCAGTTCCATACACACCACAACATAAAGGTGTGGCTAAGAGGAAAAATAGATCATTGAAGGAGATGGCAATATGTCTTCTCAAAGCAAAGAATCTTCCTCCTTCTCTATGGGTTGAGGTTTTAAACTGTGCTTCATACATTCAAAATAGGGTGCCTCGCAAATCAGCAATTAGGGCCACTCCTTTCAAAGCACTAGTGCGGAATAAGCCTAATGTCCCACACTTGAGAGTTTTTAGTTCCAAATCTTCGGCCAGAATTCCTATTGACAAGAGAAAGGCCTTCCAAGCCCAGAGTAGCTAATGCATATTGTTGGGATATGTTGAGGATGATAAGGGATATAAATTGGTGGAGCTTGCATCAAGGAAGTGCTTCATAGAGCACAGTGTGCAATTTGAAGAAGATCAGTTGCATGATCCACCACAATATAAAGCAGAAGAAGGTATAAACACTCTTACATTTCCATTTAATGATGATATATTTTCTCATCTTTTAGATTCAGATGATGAGGAACAAGATCAACATGATCTTGATATTGAGGTTGTACCTCAAGAGGATCTAGATCGAGCTCCCATTCCAAATCAGTGGCCTAAGATTAAATGGGCCCAAAATCTCATTGAAGCAACTGGGAATGGTTCCGGGAATCCAGATGATAGAAGAAGAACACTGTCCCAGTATCAGAATGAACATGTTGCACTATCTCACATAGCTTCGCTACCCACAAAGTGGTGCAACAAATTTCCAAAGAGATGTTACTTGACGATGAAGATTGATCCACAATTTGGCCCACTAATGAACAAAATGGATCATTCTATTCCTCCTCCAGAAAGAAGAAACAAAAGAAACATTCATCAGATCAGAAGAAGATTGAGAGGTTCACATGCATAGTCCCAGGATGCTGATGCACAGAAGAACCAAGATTATGCATTAATGTTGCACAATGTTGCAGATTGCAGCAAATTTTTCACAAGTTTTTGCTCAAAGAGAAAAAAAATTATCTTAAGTATAGCTTGTTTCCTGATTTCTGCTTATTTTGAGGAGGGGGGGGGTCCCATGAGGTTTTGCCCATTTTTCTTAGTTTATTAGGTAGTATTTTATTTCATTTAGATTGTATGGGTGACTTTTGGCCTAGTTGTCAGGGCCCAAGTTGTCAAAGTTAGGATTAAGGGGGGGTGTTCAGATTAATTGATCCTCCTTTGTCCAATATAGTCCATTTGGTCAAAGGAGGATTAATTAATCCTAACAATAACCTCTTTTATGACTTCTCAACATATCTTTGGATGGTATTCAATGATTTTAGATCATTCATAATCTACTCCTGGATATGAATTATCCTTTCATTATCCTCCCTACACCTCCTCATTGAATCCTCCAAGATTAACGATTCACTACTCCTCTCATGTCTACTTGACCTTCTTCCCTCAACAAACTCCTCTTCAGGACTGTTGGTCTCCATCCTTCATCAAAATCCATCTCCAACCTTTGACTTCCTACTGTTGAACTTGTACTTGTTGAATCTTTAGTCTTCACAAGTTTGATTGAAATATTAGTTTAGTGGTCACACTGCTTGCTCAATCATTCACTAGGAAATGCAATGTGTTCATTATCAACATTATGTTAGTAAACTACACATTGGTATAATTTCATTATCATTAAAACTACTTTTCTTATGGTTTATAAAGTAAATAGTTACATTTTGTCTAACTATACAAGGGGGATATAAATCCTTCCAATATTTCTCCTTACTAGATGAACATCAATTCCATAACCATCCCAAGCTAACAAATTAATTAACTAACTCACATTTGAATCTATATTAAGGTGCATGCATCTAAGTTATCTAATGCAACTACATTTTTACAAAGTGACTTGTAACTTCACAGAAGGCACAACGACCGTAGTGTTGAAACCTTCAATACCACTTTATGACAAGGCAAAAGGTTCTAAATTCATTTTAAGCACCGCATAATTAAATGAAAATAAGGTTAGGACAAATAACCATTCAATGATTAATTAATGGTCTAACTTTAAGAACATTACTAAGGTTGTGACACTGAATTAAATTACTTAATTAAATAATTTGTCACCCTTAGATAAATAATCTCAACACTTAAAAAACTCTATCAACATTAACTTTAAGTTTAGAATCACATCAATTTCCTAAATAATGCATCTATCATCATAGTGTGATTAAGGTCCTACATTAAATTATTATACTTGGAAAGATTATTGAAAACATAGTTTATAATTTTCAAGTATTGTGTCATTAATTGTTTGCGGATTTAATTAGATTGTGGTGTTGTTCGGTGTGTGATTTTAGTGAAGCTAAAAAAAAAAGGGAAACACACATCAAGACACATATGTAGGTTGTAACCTACAACCACACCACAACCAAAGCAAAACAAAAGGCACCGACTGCAATCGCATCCCACAGAATCGCCTCCTAATGGTTGACCCCTACAACCATTTTTCACTAATATATATTAGATTGTATGGATGCCTTCCTCCATACATCAATCAATATTACATTCAGATTACATTATTCTAAATCAAATATGCAAATAGGATCATATCCATGCATAAAACATTTCCAATCTAACAACTAGTGTGCTCAAACTGGCACCGCAAAAACTGCTAGATCAAAACGGACATATCTTGGTCATCCAAAAATATTTTTCGATGAAAAGAAAGGTGATCCTTAATGGAAACATTGTTTCAGAAAAAATGGAATAGGTCCCACAACACAAAAACTGAGCATATATTTGTGAACCATAACATATGGTTGCACCTCTCCCAGTACCGTAAGAAGAGAAAGAGATCATAATGAATATAATCTCGGATTCAAATCCTATGGAGTCCATTCTTCCTGTAACTAGATTATGACATACAATCATCAAGAATATAGATAATTAAATTCAAACACATTTTCAAATAATCATCATAATAATATGTTAAAACATAAATAAAATCATATGAGAAATACTTATCTCAAGATATGGGCAAGTGGCTGCAACAAGACAACTTTCCTCCTAGTCGTAGACACAATCAATCCTTCCTTGCTTGAACAAGTCACACTGAGATGAGACCATGTATACATGAGTAGGCGAACACTTAGTCTAGAAACTCTCAGAACTATCTCTTCTGAGAACCACAATGCTTCCCACTCCTACTTTCTTGTCCATCTCCGCTACCTATGGGATATGACCTAACTTGCCATTCCCATTTCCTAGCTTTCTGTGTGAGAACATGGACTAGTAGAGTGATAGAATGGAAGCAAATGGAAATAAACTAAACTAATTCTAAGTCTCAATACACTCCCAATGCTACCAACATTCCCAACATGGATAGATAGCACAAGTCGCATGGTTCAAAGCTCAATACTATATTCAAAAAGGAGAGGGAATATAAAATTATAGCACAAGGATGCCAACTCTAAAGAAAAGGGATCAACTCAAATTAGAGAGAGGTAAGTTTTGAGCTTCATCATGGAGACTTAACTTGAATGACTATAGTGGTGGCTTAGTGAAAATAATCCCTTTCCCGAATTAGCACCATGAGGATGAGTTATCAAAAGTTAAGGAGTGGAGCCATGAAGAGCACATGGAGGCACACTAATGCATAATGGGGGTTACAAAACATCAAGGAGGGTGAAATAGGTGGGTGAAGGAATCCAATAGGGTCATAAATATCATGGAAGCACAATAATAGGATCATCAATGTATACTGTAAGAGTTGAAGCTATAAAATAGTTTACAACCCCTAAAAACTAGGAAAAGGGCTCATAAATGACCAAGAACACATAAATGTAAGGGAATATCTTCCCAAGGATGGCGCCCTAGGAAAGAGGGGGCCACTAAGGTGTTCAAAAGATGCAATATTAACTCCATAGTCCATAAATATCAAGAATGGGGTTCGTTGTACAAGGTTTGGGTGACCAACACTATTAATGTCACCAAGGTGCAAGTATGAACTAAGATGGACAAATTTAAGCCAACAACAAGTTATAAGGTGCTAAGGATGTCCCAATTCCCCCTCACTTTGTAGAATCCATGGTACCCCTTACTCTTTTAGTTTCCTTTACTAAGCTAGTTGTTTATGCAATCAATACTAACAACATTCAAAGATAGCAATAAAGCCATTAATAACATTAATATTAATAATAGTGCCAAAGTCCAAAGTCACATTATCAAACAATGATAAAAAGTCCTTAATTACATTAATAATGCAAAGGAACATAAGTCCATGGTCATACATAATATCATAAGTCCATAATGCAAAAGAACATTGTTTCTAGGAATTATGCAACTGGTGCGGACACCGCTTGTTCCTCTACCCTCTATGGTACAAGTATAGAAGAAAACACCATAGTAGTATATCCTTTTCCTAGATGTTTAATATACTAATGAAATTACTCTTATAACTCAGATCTGCAAGCTTCAATCTTTGTTCCACTGCTCTCCATGCAGTCTACAGTACCTGTAAAGAAGCATCAAGAAAACAAGACAACAAGATGAGAATATCCAGATAGATTAACAATTTATGTTAGTGATCAAGGAATCCAATAATATTTAACTGATATTAACACAAATCAAATATGGGAAAGGGAAACACTTTTGTATTAATGAAATAAGAACGTAATGCTACAACCAAAGCCTTGATGTTGCTAGCTTTGTCTTCCACAACGGTCTTACAACACTCCACACTCACATAAATCTCTTTGCACACAAACTCACTCAACTTTGCCTCAATACCAGACTTCAATCCAACAGCATAAGGATGCTCTTCTTGGTATCCCCTCACATAGTTCATGAAGGCTTCTTTTATAGGCCAAGGGAGGCTCATATGAGATGA
The DNA here is from genome assembly GCA_001517045.1 of Pseudotsuga menziesii. Lineage (NCBI taxonomy): Eukaryota > Viridiplantae > Streptophyta > Pinopsida > Pinales > Pinaceae > Pseudotsuga > Pseudotsuga menziesii. The sequence continues at coordinate 56,788 of LPNX010579988.1, forward strand.
GATTCTTTAGGAAATGGATAGGGGATGATCCCTATGGGTGAGGAAGTCAAGTGCCACCTCTCCCTAGCTAATAGGAACCACCTCCACAAGGGCTTTCATATGGAATCTTCTCAAATCTTCCTTTTTCCCATTTTAACTCTATTGGTGCTTTCTACACAAATGGTAAAGGCATCAGTGCTCCTTGTAAAGTGGGTAAAGGCGCCAATGCTCTGTCATAAGGGAGAAAGAGCGCCATCCTTCTCAATAGTGGGAAAAAACATCCAAAAGAATTCGTGTCCAAGTTCTTTGAAGGGTGTTCAGGCATCAGTGGATATTTTAGGTGCAACATAATGCCCCCCAAAGCATGAAGCTATAATTATGTGATAGGTAAAATACTTTGTTAGATATCAATATGGTATCGTAGGTGTTAGGTCATGATTTTGTCTTCCTTAGTTTTATCCTTTTGTTTATGTTTTTGAAATTTGCTAATATTTTTACTTCTAGTAAATTTTGGTGTAAAGGTTAATTTTGAGTTTATGCCTTTTAGTTTTCATCATTTTGATTTTTTTTTCCTATTTTTAAGCTTGCTTTTATAAATTTTTGCGTAGAGTTCATTCTTGAAGGGTTCGATTCTTTGGTTGGCTAGAGGAGGTCTCCAGACTTGTTCATAAGCTAAGTAAATGACTCTTATGTGTATTTGAAGAACTGATTATGAAATATATGCTGCATTTTACCCTTCAGTTTGTTCTCTGGCTTCATTTATATCTTTTTTTATCTACTCAATTGGTAATTTCATTGTTGGTTTAAAGTTTTTATGCTTGTAGTGCTTGCCATTTGTGGATGAACTTCAGTGCTATTTTCTATTGGATACATGGTTATTATGTTATGCATCTCAGTTTTTCTATGCTTGTGATTTAGTTCTTATTTAAGTTATGAATGCATTCCCTCTTGTCACAAAACTTCACAACCAACAAACCTTAAAAAACCCTAAAAACCCAGTTTTGTTTTATTGAAATATTTGAGATTATGTTGGCTTGTTTTCTTGTAGTCTAGAAACAATTTCTGGCATAAACATCTTTGGCACCATTGCTGGGGAACGAAGTTGAAAACATATTTTTCCCTGGGATACTTATCATTTCACTGGTTTTAAGAGGTGAACTTAAACCAACATATCTTTAAGACTACTTTTCACCAGTTTGTCACAGTGGCTACTAGGGGAATTGGAACTAGAAATAGACCTATTTCACCTTTGCAGCTGGGTGTTTCAGACCCAGAACAGATATTGAAAACAGTAAGGAAGATTAGAAGGTATCAGTCATTACCAACCCTATGTGACCCTGACCAGTTGGATGGTTCATCACCTTCATTTGTTTTGAGAAAAGAAGAAGAAACTTCACCTTGGTTAAAGCCTATAATTCCCATCAGTAAATTTCAAGTTTTCACTGATCCTCAATATTTCAAAAAAGCTAAAATAGTATCTCCAGGTAAGATATCTCTATTTCATTTGAAAGTAGGTAAAACCCCTTTTCAGGCAAGTTCTAGCCAAATCTCTCCATCACCAAAGTCAGTTAACCTTAAAATGGCAGCCCAAAATCAACCTATAGACATGATGGACCGAATGGTTGCAGCCAGATATGCACCATAAGTTTTGCCTCACCCTTTGAATGCACTGCCTGGAGGTGATTATCAGAAATACCTTCCTAGGTTTAATGGACAGGGTGAAACTAAAGTTGAAGAGCACTAGGAAGCTTTTCTCAGTTATGCTGATAACAAGAACATTGAAGCTAAGGATGTATGGATGAGGATGTTTGTGCAGAGCCTTGATGGAGATGTCAGAAAATGGTTTAGGGAGTTGCCTGCTAATTCAATAATCATCATAGAAGAGCTTCAGGACCTCTTCATGAGACAATGGGGTGACACCAAAGACCATAATTATTATATAACTGAGTTTGGAGCCCTTAGGAGAAAGAAGGATGAAACCATTGCAGATTTTTCAAAAAGATTCAATAAAATGTACAGCAGAATTCCTGTAGAAATAAAACCTTCAGAAACATCTGCAAAACTCACATATGCAAATGCTTTCGATCATGAATTTTCTTTACTATTAAGAGAGAGAAGACATGTTTCTTTACTGAATATGCAGGATGCAGCATTAGAGGTGGAGTCTAACATATTGGCTTCCAATAGATTGAAGAAGGAAACATCTCAGTATATGTATGACAGGAAGGGTAAGAAGGAAGCAACTCCCGGGTTTTCAACATCTCATTCTTCAGAAGGAAAAATTGACAAGATGGCCAAGTTGGTGAAGATTTTAACTGCAAAATTAAACAAGTTAGAACTAGAAATAAATTCAAGAAAGCCTATTCAAGAAGGTGAAAGAAACCCTAACAATCAAAACCAATTCAGAAGACAATTTGCTCCTCGTTTCATACCTAGAGAACGAAGAAATAATGATATTCAGCGAGAAAGGAGAGAGACCGAGGACCAAAGGGTACCACCACCTCTTCAGAACAATGTTGTTGATGAAGAAGAGATTGATGAAGAAGTGTTATTTGAAGACACGGATCAGGATATGAACTATTTTGGAGAAAGGTTGACTGAGGGTTTTGTCACTGAAGAGGAGTTTTTAAATGCAGAATATTATGATGCTGATATTTTTGAAACTAAGGATGATTTGAATCTGAAAATGATTGCTGTAACTGCTGATGTCTGTCAAAATGAACCCAAGAAGACTGTTAATTTGAGGTCAGGCCCAAAACAAGTAGTACAGAACCCAAAGAAGAAGGTAGTTGTACCTACTAAACAGCAATCTGATCCTGTGTCAGAGAAAAAACAAATTCCAAAAAAGCAAAAGAAGAACATGGAGGTTGAAGAGGTAAATAAAACTGTGCAAAATTTTAATCTGGAAAATGAATTAGGAAAAATAAAGATTCCTATGCCTTTTACTGAACTAATGAAAAACCCTTCTTACAAAGAATCAGTTCTTAAAATGATCGGTTCATTAAACAATCAGCCTATTTCTGATACAGTGAATTTGCAAGAAGAAAATCCTAAGATTTTTATTGGATCAGCCTTGGCTAAAAAAACTAAGAATGAAGCAGGTGCTTCACCTCCATTTTACATTACTCTGACAGTCCATGAACAAATGATACATAATTTTTTGTTAGATTCAGGAGCATCACACAATTTAATGCCAAAGGCTGTCATGGAGGCTTTAGGTCTGAGTATAACCAAACCCTATCATGATCTGTATGCATTCGATTCATGAGCTGTAAAGTGTTTAGGTGTGATTAAAGACATGGTTGTCAGTTTGGCTCAATTACCAATGAAAAGTGTAATCATGGATGTGGTGGTAGCTGATATTACACCTAAATTTGGGTTACTTCTCTCTACGTCTTGGGCAAAGAAAGTTGGTGGAACTTTACAAATGGATTTATCATATGCTACCATTCCTATGTTTGGAGGAGAAAACAGAAGGCTATACAGAGAGCTTCAGTTTGCCTATATTGTGACAGATGACAAGAACCCTACCAACCATCCTCTGTATGCTATTGATAAAGATTTGGGTACTTGCATGTTACATTTTAGTGATGATGACAATACTACTGGTTTGTTACAGGTTGAAAAGGAATAGCCAGTTAAATGCAGCAAGGAGCAGGAACTTGAGCTTTGGCAATTATACTTTGATGGATCACCTTGCAAAGAAGGTGTTGGAGCAGGGGTTATTCTCATATCCCCAGGTGGTGAAACAGTAAAGTTGATGTATAAATTAGAATTCATTACTACAAATAATACTACTGAATATGAAGCTTTGCTGTTAGGACTGAAGGCTGCCAAGGATTTACGCATTCAGCAGATTTCTGCATATGGCGACTCTGAATTAGTTGTTCAGCAGGTGAGGAACAACTATCAAGTGAAACAGGATTTGCTAAAAGTATATCGAAATGAGGTATGGGACATGATTGATAATTATTTTGTAGCTTTTAACATTACCTATATTCCAAGAGACCATAATCAGACTGTTGATTCATTGGCCTTAGATGCTACACATTTTAGTATTCCTAAAACCACATAGTTGAGGTATCCCACTGAGGTAAGGTACAGACCATTTGTACCTGAAAATGTAAAGCAGTGGAGAGTGTTTGAAGATGACATTGAAATTAAAAGATTTTTGGAGCTTACACATGAGTTTTCTAATTCCCTAATTGATCAAGAGGAAGATGATGAGGATGGAGATGTGGAAGAAATTGCTGAAAATGAAATTGCTAGCCACAAGATTATTGAAATAAAAGGTAATTTCATCCCAAAAGGTTTGGTACCTTTAGAAAGGATATTTTTGAAAGATGATACACCCCTAAAACCTGTTGTACAGTCTTCAGAAGAGAATGTGGTGGATTGTAACATTGGCATTGCAGAACATCCTAGAATGGTGAAAATTTTGAAAGCACTCACAGCTGAACAGAGAAGCAGGTACATAAAATTGTTAAAGGAACATGTTGATGTCTTTGCATGGTCTTATGAAGAATTGAGAACATATGATACTGGAATTATACAACATAAAGTCCCTTTAAAACCGAATGTTAAACCTTTTCGTCAGAAATTAAGGAGGATTAATCCAGCCTTGTTTCCTGTTATTGAAAAAGAAGTGAAGAAGTTATTAGATGCCAAGATCATTGTTCCTCTCAGGTACTCTTCATGGGTGGCTAATCTAGTTCCTATTAGGAAAAAGAATGGAGAAACCAGACTGTGTGTTGACTATAGAAACTTGAATAGATCTTCACTAAAGGATAATTATCCTCTACCTAAAATTGAGCAAATATTGCAGAAGGTTGTTGGAGCACAGAGGATTTCTATGGTTGATGGTTTCTCAGGATACTATCAGATTTCTATGCATCCTGATGATAAGGAGAAAACAGCTTTTACCACTCCCTGGGGAACTTTCATGTATGATAAGATGCCTTTTGGTTTAATGAACGCTGGAGCAACTTTTCAGAGGGCTATGGATATAGTTTTTGTTGGGGAAAAGGACAAGTTTGTGGTAATTTACTTAGATGATATTACTGTATTTTCAAAATCAGATGATGAACATCTAAAACATTTGAAACAGACTTTCCTAAAGTGCAGAAAATTTGGTTTGTCCTTGAATCCAAAGAAGTCACACTTTGTTGTACAGGAAGGAAAATTACTAGGTCATTTAGTTTCTGCTGATGGTATAAAGATTGACCCAGGAAGGGTAAAAGCAATATTGAAGATAAGTCTGCCCAGGAGTAAAAAAGACGTCCAATCTTTCATTGGTAAAATCAACTTTCTACATTGGTTTATACCAAACTTTGCTAAGACTATCAAGCAGATTACAGCCATGCTAAAGAAGGATCAAGAAGTCAAATGGACCACTGAAGCAAAGAATTCATTTGAAAAAATCAAGATGGCTCTTACTGAAGCCCCTGTATTAGTAAGTCCATATTTCACCAAAGAATTTCTAACATTTTCATTTGCATCTGAAGATACACTAGCAGTTGTTTTGTTGCAGAAGAATAAGTATGGTCTTGAGCAACCTATTGCATTCTTCAGCAAAACTCTCAGAGATTCTGAATTAAAATACAGCATCTTGGAAAAACAGGCTTATTCTTTGGTGAAAGCTTTGAAATTTTTCAGAATCTATGTTTTGCATTCCAAAGTTATTTCATATGTGCCTAATGTTGTTGTAAAAGATGTTTTGACTCAGCCTGACAGCGAGGGGAAAAGAGGCAAGTGGATTGCTAAAATCATGGAGTATGATGTAGATATCAGACCTACCAAACTATTCAAGGGACAAGGTTTAGCCAAGCTGCTGGCTGAATCAAATTGCCAAGCTTTAGGATTGCATGTGATGACAGAAGATCCAGCTCAGAAAGAAAATCAAGCAGAGTTAGAGAAAGAGAAGATTATGGACTTTTATTCACCATCCACATGGTATGCAGACATTGTGCATTTTCTGTTGTATTTGCAATGTCCTAAGCATTTAGATAGAAAAGATGCTAAATCTTTGAAGCTAAGAACTAATAAGTATTGTTTAGTAGAATAGCAATTATTTTGGAAGGACCCAGGGGGTATTCTACTCAGATGCTTAGATAAACCTGAAATCGAAGGAGTGATTTCTCAATCTCATGTGGGTGCTTGTGGAGGTCACAAGTACTGGAAGGAAACATCATACAAGATCTTCAGAGCTGGATACTATTGGCCCTCTTTGTTTGCAAATGTATATCAGCAGGTAAGAGCTTGCATCCCTTGTCAGAAGTTTGTTGGCAAAAAAAAATTGTTGTCATTACCTTTAAAACCAATTGCAGTAAGTGCTCCTTTCCAGCAATGGGGTCTAGACTTTATAGGAGAGATAAGTCCATATTCCTCTGGACAACACAGGTGGATTTTGACTGCAATAGACTTCTTTACCAAATGGGTGGAAGCTATCCCTACTAGGAATGCCACAGATAAGGTGATTATGGAATTTATTGAAGAAACTATCCTCAGTAGGGTTGGGTGTCCTCCAAAAATAGTGACAAATAATGCAAAAGATTTTTAAGTCTAAGGAAATGGAATCATTTTGTGAAAAGAATGGTATCTTGTTGAAACATTCAACTCCTTACTATCCCCAAGGTAATGGTTTAGCTGAGTACCCAAATAAAAATATCATTCAGAGTATCAGGAAACTGCTAAAGCATAATAAGAGATGATGGGATTCTATGCTGAAATATGCATTATGGGCTGATAGAATAACAGTCAAGCAAGCAATTGGAACTTCTCCTTTCCAATTAGTGTATGGTACAGATGCAGTTTTTCCTGTTTAGTTGGGAATTCCAGTGATGAAGTTTCTTCAGAAACATCAAGAAGAACCTAATGATATGCAGAGAAGGATTTATGAAATGATAGAGTTGCAGCAGAACAGAGAAAGAGTGGAAGAAAAGGCATAGTTATACAGATTGAAGATAAAAGACAGATTTGACAGGAAAATCAAAGACAACACTTTCTCAATTGGTGACATGGTTCTAAGGTGGGATGCTAGGAAAGAGCAAAAAGGGAAACATGGCAAATTTGAAAACCTCTGGTTTGGCCCTTTCCTAATATCTAAGTTTTTGGAAAATAACATTTTCGTCCTACAGACTTTGGAGGGTGAGGAATTGTCAAGTCTAGTTAATGGACGATTCCTCAAGCATTTCTACAGTTTTTAGGGGAATTTTAGTTTTTTTTCATTGTATATACCGGTGTGAGTAAAACATAATAAGGACTCCATAACCCAACGGAAATTTTGCAGATTAGCAGGTAACAGAAAAGAAGGCACTAGTCTACAGGTTCTTGAAGCCTCACAAGGAGGACTTCATCCCGCAGCAGGATCCAGATGTTAGGTCATGATTTTGTCTTCCTTAGTTTTATGCTTTTGTTTATGTTTTTGAAATTTGCTAATATTTTTACTTCTAGTAAATTTTGGTGTAAAGGTTAAGTTTGAGTTTATGCCTTTTAGTTTTCATCATTTTGATTTTTTTTTCCTATTTTTAAGCTTGCTTTTCTAAATTTTTGCGTAGAGTTCATTATTGAAGGGTTCGATTCTTTGGCTGGCTAGAGGAGGTCTCCAGACTTGTTCATAAGCTAAGTAAATGACTCTTATGTGTATTTGAAGAACTGATTGTGAAATATATGCTCCATTTTACCCTTCAGTTTGTTCTCTGGCTTCATTTATAGCTTGTTTTAGCTACTCAGTTGGTAATTTCATTGCTTGTTTAAAGTTTTTATGCCCGTAGTGCTTGCCATTTGTGGATGAACTTCAGTGCTATTTTCTGTTGGATACATGGTTATTATGTTATGCATCTCAGTTTTTCTATGCTTGTGATTTAGTTCTTATTTAGGTTATGAATGCATTCCCTCTTGTCACCAAACTTCACAACCAGAAAACCTTAAAAAACCCTAAAAACCCAGTTTTGTTTTATTGAAATATTTGAGATTATGTTTGCTTGTTTTCTTGTAGTCTGGAAACAATTTCTGGCATAAACAATAGGCAAAGAGAGATGAGCTCGGAACTAACATAAGACCAGTAACTCATTTTTCTAACTCAATCATGGCTGCGGACCAGTGACATTGCAGATCCATGAAGATGACTCTGTCATGGCTACCAAAAATACATTGCAGATCCATGATAAATGATGTAGAAAGTGAAACATGGCTACGGGACATACAACGTATATACATGTTGCTCATACTCAATACTGGACACGGCCACCAAAAATACAATGCGGATCCATGTCATGACTTCAAATAATCTCCCATCGAACCTAAGGATAGGCAAATAAGAATATGGAGCCTAACCACTCAGGGTCTTCATTCCAATCCCCAAATGATATGATCCTAGCCATATGAATAGATGTCTTAACGTCGAACATGGTATAAACCACTTGATTACCGGTCATTGATGTAAATTGTTAACAAGTGCGAGGTAAATCACCATTGATGTCAATGATCCCCAAGGTATCTCAGTACATTTTCCCAAGTGTGAATAAGGGTTTTGAGGTCGAACACTTGGTAGAATATTTTTATCATAGGTCATTGATGAAAACCTCTGTCGAAAGAAAGGAAACCTGCCATTTATGCATGCAGGCTTCAAGGTACTTGACTTGGTTTCTAAACCTAATTCCTAGATGATGTGTTGAAGTCAACAGGAATAGATTCATTGAAGGAAGGTCATGATGTTTCCCCCATCATCAAAACGAAACATGGAACAAAATTTTATTTTGAAGTAATGAAACAACCATGAAACTGACTTAGACATGACCAACTTTACTTAGACATGACCAACTTTATAGGAAGGTAAAGTTACTGACGAGTTGGATTGCAAAAGAGACATCCTTTGAACAAATGGCAGCACGACAAATGACTTGGAATCATTGACTTGACGAGACAGAAACCATGTGTAATGCAAGGATACGAAGATGAATTCTTTGAATTGACTCAAAGGAGTCATGTGACTCATGAAAATGGATTGACTCAGAGACAATCTGAATACCCAATTGTTTAGAAATGCAAATGCAGACAGGTGCCATGTTCAAAGGTGGACTATGAGCTGCCATCGATACAAATGAAAAGATATTCCCCTTTCCCTTAATTTCCCCATCACGAAGGATGAGTGCCTCTTTTCATTTTTATGAGTTCAAAGAGGGTAACAAACACTCGTTGTAGCTCATCAGAAGATGAGTCCATTCTCATATGATTTACAAACCTGAGAAAGGAGAGGATCGTTCCCAAAAGAGGGTCTCTCAGTGTTTAATTTAATGATTCCATTGAAAGCTAACTCGGTGTCGTTCATGTTTAGAGAGTCTGAACGAAGACAGAAGAAGACTCCAAAAGGTCCTTTTTTCGTACGATTTAGTCTACAGGGCCCGAAAAAAGTATAAAATAATGCCCGAGAGAACTCTTCTAGCTGAAGTCAACTAGAGTATTCCTTTTTTTGTAATTAGTCAATTCAAACCGAAAAAGAGATAAACTACTATCAGAAAGATGACTCTTCAAGTACTTTTACGAGTGTGAAGAAGAAAAGTTCACTCGACAATATTTTCGTATTTTAAGGATTCTTAAAAGAGTTTAAATGTGACTCCATTAGAGTTCTTATTTTTCATAAGCCACTTTTAACGACTCTAAAAAAGCAGAAAATGTATACTCGATACCCTTTTACTAGTTTTTTTACGAGCATGTAAAAGGTATAAACGACGCTCGGTACTTTTTCATCTTATCCCAAAGCGTGAAAAAGGCAAAAGAAACATACGATATAACCACGGCGCTTTGCAAATATGACCTGGAATCTTTAAAAATCATGTTAGGACCAATTTCATATAAAAACTATATAAAGTAAATGGTAAAAACCCTCAAATTAAAATATTTTGATTTTAATAATGAAAAAAATCAAAATTACTATAAAAAAGAGGGTAAATAGTTAATTTTTACCATTGTAACTTTTTTTACCATAGTGAGAGTGAAATTGGTGGAGAAGAGTTGATTTTTCAGTTGAAAATTTCAGGAGTTGTGGACCACCTTTGCGCAAACTGCTCGGACCAGGTAATAGCTAACTATTATCCCTTCATTTTCACCGATGCATTTTGTGTTTTAAAGGTCGTTTTTTTGTTTTTTGGGAAAATTCCCAAAGGGGAAACGCGCATACAAGCTGACGCCTTTTTCCCTTTCGGGAGATGCACCAACACATCCCTCAAAAGAGGAAAGGGTGTTGAAGGTGCTCTGTCTCCTAGGGGCAAAGGCACCAACGCTTTGTCCTACAGCAGACAGTGCACCAGCGGCCGCGACACCCAAAAAATCAAGACACGGTCATTTTTAAGAGGTCTTTCTTCCTTTAAATGATTTATACTTGCTTTTGATGGGTGCTTGAACGTTTTTGCATGGAAAACAAGAGGCAAGATGGTCGTATGGAAAGAAAGACAACACGAGTTATATGACCTTTAGGAAAGCAACGATCTAGCTACTTTGATTGCCCTTCATGAGTGCGAGCTTCTCAAGTTATTTTGCATACCAGGGATGAGATCCTATGTGCGGTTGCTGGAGCACATGATATGGATGTGGGATCCTAACTAGCAGCATTTTTTAGTGGGTACCTACACTCTCACAAAAGAAGTAGAAGACATCTATTTTTTGACTGGTCTATCACGTAGGGGAAGACCAGTGACACTGACAGGGCAACGAGGTGGTGAGGGATCTGTGGATGACCTTATTGATGACTATTGCTCAATAGGGACTCATTCAGTTGGTGGGAAGATTCCAATCAAACACATTATAGACATGCCATTTAGGACTGTATCCTTTACCATCGAGAAGGTTGCAGGTACTCGGTCAGCTCACTTGACCACGCGGGCGCACATGTTGTATGTCTTGGAGTGCATGGCTCCCACTATATTCAACTGGAGTGAGGGTCTCTAGGTTAGCTTGAAAGATCAGCTGACCAAGTGTAGGAGGGGTGAGCTAAAGCAGTTTGATTATCGGGCAATAGTAGCATCCTTCTTCCTGGCGAGGGTCCCATTAATGAGACCACAGGCTCCACTGAGTAGACTGGATGCAGAGGACCCACGGATGAGTAGGTGGGTGGATGCCATGGCCTGCCATGGTGGTGGAGGAGGCCCCAGAGTCACCTATGGGATAGCCTTTTTCTGTTGGATGAGGATCCAACTTTTGTTGATAGAGGACTATGCCTACGTGGGGACTGACTTACGTGATGATCCTGACCTACCACTTCCAGATGGATATGTATGGGATGACCGAGGTAAGAAAGAAACCATTGTCCATGTTTTTTTTGTATTTTTAATTGTATATTTGATTTTTATGTCGTAATGCTGAGATGTGAAAAAATGTCCTGTGTAGATGTTGGGCCTTCTCGTACAGTCGGGACCTCACCCATAGAGAGGCGAGGAGCAATCCGAGAGATGGTGATCCATCGCACTGATGCAGATGAGGAGCTCAACAAGATGGAGAAGAACCTACATCATTTAACTGTTGGGATTCCAGACATCTCCATTGATGATCTACCTAGGCGCTACCAGTGCCATATCGCGGGGGTTTCAGGCCGCTTTGGGAGGCTTCTCTGTATATTGGCTCGGGCCGTGATGTGCTACAACCAGCACAATCACAATGATTATCCCATAGTGTCTCCCACATTTTTTTTACTATACTTATACTGAAATATTCAAAACTTCATTTTTTTCCCTGTATATATGTATTTTGAAACTATGGCAGTCTCAAAATTCGGGTGATTTGAAAGCTTGATGCTTTCGTAATTTTTGTATCTCAGCTTTACCTTTTATATATATGTGAAAAAACTTTTATTTACAGATGTGTGTGAAAATGTGATGTGTGCATGTATGCCTACTATGAATCCAAATGCATGATTTTTATGTTAAAATGAACTTAACTATGAGCAATATACCAATATAAGACAAAGTTTGCTAGGGAATGTGCCACAACGTTTAAATGTCTCAAAACGTGTTGATAAGAAACTTGCTTAAAAGAACTTTCTAAAATCCTAACTCTTCAGAATGTATGAAGGAGTAGGGGATTCCGAATGGTGTAGAGTCGGTTTAACTGATGCACAACCAACTCCAAGTCTAAGTAAACCCTAATTTATCTTACATCATTAGCGAGAGATTCCGTCAACAATCCAATCACCACATGATACTCTCCGAGATGATTGGTGGAGGGACCTAAACAAGTACCCCTTGAATTCACCAGATCACCTGTAGGAGAGTACAACACCCAAGCTACCGATGCAAGAATCAAGGTGTAACGATTAACACCATCTGCAAAACCGATAAAGGTGGTCATATGTCCATTAAAAATAGGACTTAGGTAAGTAGGGTTGTGAAAAAACACATCTTATGTCCACACAAAACCACACTTTTTAAAAGAAACACGCAACACTCTATAAACAATATTTACAATACAACTATGCTAGATGACCTAGGCATAGTATCTTTTGAGGTAGAGCCCATTGCGGGGATCTCCCAAGGGTATCCCGTCATAATCCATTAACTCATATGTGCCTTTCTCTAAAACATGACTGATAACATAAGGCCCATGCCATATATATTCTAGTTTCCCTGCCCCCAACTTATCGTGTTTCTGGTCATAGGTCAAGACTAGGTCTCCTTCGTTAAAAGAGCGGGGTTGAAAAGATCTGTCATATTGATATTTCATTCGTCGTCTATGTGCCTCATTTGCTAAGGCAGCATCACGACGAGTTTCGTCAAGCTTGTTTAGGTACAAGAACCGTTCTTCTTCTAGGGTGGTATTGGGTAAAATTTTTATGACGAGTTTCAAAGAAGGAATCTCACACTCTATACAGTTAGTCAGTCTCAACACATAAAACACATTTATTTGGGTTTAATTGAATGTTAAAATGGTGACATCTGAGAAAAATGGCTCTCAGATGATCAACATGATGATCTTGTTGCTTGGAACGAGTAGGAAGGTCGTCAAGATAAGGTTCCACAATGTGTTTAATGTCGTGTAAAGCGTATGACATGGCGCATTGAAATGTAGCGCCAGCATTTTTCAAGACAAAAGGGAGTTTTCTATAGGCAAAGGTCCCCCATGGGAAAATGAAAGTTTTCTTGTGTTGGTCTAATGGGAGTATCTCGATCTAATTATAGTCAGAGAAGCCATCCATAAATGAAAAGATGACACTCCTAGCACAGTTGTCAATAATTTGATCGATGTACTGGGTGGGGAAGTTGTCCTTAGGACAAGCCCGATTCAAATCCCAAAAATCAATGCAAACCCTAATAGTACCTTGCTTTTTATTAACAGGGACTATGTTGGACATCTAGTCATTCAAGGGCATGGGGTAAATGAAACTAGCCTTGAGAATTTTTTCAACTTCTTCCTTGATGGTTGTTTCTTTTCGCGAATGTACCTCACGTAACTTCTATTGAACTGGCTTGGCACTAGGATAGGTTTTAATCTCATGAAATACAATAGAGGTATCTATCCCTTGAATTTCTTCATAGGTCCAAGCAAAAACATCTCTAAATTCCTTGAATAAGGCCGTATAAGATTGTACCTCTGAAGGTGAAGAGTTATGGCCTATTTGGATGTTCTCTGGAATACCAGGTTTCGTTGATATATCAATTGGGATGGTTTGGGTAATATTACATAAATTACCCTCTTATTCGACATCACAAGTGAGGATCAGTGGCTATATCAGAAGAAACCATTGATGCAAATTGTTTTTCTACCATATGGAAATGGGGAAGGAAAGAGGATCAATGGTGATGATCTTTCTAAGGAATCTCATCTAGGGACATAACCTCCACGATTGATTCATTAGAAGGAAGTGTATGTGAAAGCTAATTTAGAGAAAGGGGGTTTTCTAGCCAATACGGTAGGTGATAAGGATCTAAAGCCACCAACAAATGATCGTTGATGGTGGGGTCACTAGTGGTTTGGATAACGTGGTACATTTCCTTAAAATGATTCATTGATGATGATTTGGCAATGGACTTATCTATGATAGAAGTAGAAATCATGCTCATGGATGCGGACTGTGAAACAGGAGGAGGATTGGATAACAGAAAGATTCCCATGAGTGATGAATCTTTGATGAGACCTACTCCAATGTTCTGATATTGCGGGGTCGTCAAAAGCAAAACACTGTTTGCAATATTCAAGGTGGCATCCAATGAACATAAATCTAATTGATCAACAGTGACAATCTTCCCTTGGAGTGGGAATTGGACTATCCAAAAAATGGATGGAGCAATAGCTTGCATTGCATAGAACTAGTTGTGACCTATGAGAAGATTGTAATCTAAAGTAGCGTCAACGAATTCAACATGGATGGAAACTGATTTCCCCCCCAGTTCTACCTAGAGAGAGGGCATTAATCCATAACGTTGAAATCCACAACCATCAAAGCCCTTTAGTGTCATGGGTGAACGATTAATTTCAGGAGACCCGATGGCTCTCCAACAAGACAAAGACATGACCGAGGTAGAGGCTCCCTCGTCCAATACAATACGGTGGATTTTCTTTCCAATAGCCTTTGTGGACAACTGGAAATCCAACTGATGTGAGAGTCTGGTTTTAAAATCATCCAACTTTAAAGTGATGATGTTGTTGTTTTTGGGATCCAAATCTCCAAGGGCTATTAGCAAATCCTTTCATTGTGTAGGACATGTTTGGAGTACCTCAAGAGCCGACATAGCGCAGGGTGCTTGGGCCAGATCTTTGACTATATTATAGTACTTGGAAGCATGTGTGTTAGGATTAATTGAATGGACTTTCGAAGTGTACTCTTGGGTGGGCAAAGGATTGCATCAAGGATAGGTTTTTCAATCTGAAGAGAATTACTTAGACGAGGGGTGGAAACTAAAGGTTTGTCAGATGGAACATCATCAGCTTTCTTTTCTTGAGGAGGGTCATAACTTTGGGATATTGTGTTAAGGTGGACTATTTCACTTGACATCATTTTGACTTCATCAATGGAAGATGAAGAAGGCCCATGCAAGGATTGATGATCAATCAATTTTTGTTGGGTGGGGAAAGTGTCTGTAATAATTGTCGAGGTAGGTGATTTTTTCAAAAATTTGCTAACTTCCTCTCAATGAGGACACTCTTTAGTAAAGTGATTGCCTCCACAAATCAGGCAGGGAAACTTTGCCTTTCTCTTGTTCTTAGAATTAGCATCAAGTTTTTGTGTTTTTCCTTTCTATTGATTATCGAATTTCTTAGATTTATTTGTACTTTTCTTCTTTCCTCCCAAAGATTCCGCAGATTGAACCGCATTTACTTCAGTGGAAACAACAAGAGGGGATGCAGTTTTGGGTGGTGTAACAGGTTGACTAGCTGGTGCAGTAGGTTGATTTTACTTTCACGAATTTTACCGTCGACTATGTTTGAATTGAACCAAGAACTCCATCAGTGAGTGGTTTCGTTGCAGGTCTTGAGGGGTCTGATGTAGGGTGAGGAGCATGAGGAATTAATTCATATAAAGTGCTTGGTAGGGAATAAACCAAGTGTAGGTACTGAGCATAGTTAATGGCCTGCTCCTCCGTAATAGCTCCTCCCATGGAAACATCCCTAGCAATGGGGGGAAATAAAGATTTAGTAAAGCAATCAGCCAGTAACTGATCAGGAATGGGAGCCTTAATCAACCTACTTCTTCGTCTACATTCATGTATATGATCGGAGATATCGGTGGAATTAGTTTGGAGAAGTGAGGTTAACATGTATGTACATGTCTTGTACCGAATCGGTAACTAAAAATGGGTTAAAAATGACATTGCTAAGGTATTAAAGTCCCAAAAGGAATGATGTGGTAGCTCTATATACCATTTCATAGCTACTCTGGTGAGGGTTCTCTGAAATAACCATAGACGGATTGAACCATCCATCATAGAATTTGATGAGCACCACAAACGAAAAGTCATCACGTGGTTTTTGGGATCCTCACCAGTTTTACCGTCGAATTAAGGTATGTCTGAGGGTAACTTAACCAAGATCGTTGACCATGAGGGATTATGATGTATCATATTGTTGATCAATCTAGACAGATTTGGCAAATCTAACATAGCCAGAAATGGAAATTGTTGATCCGGTTGAGGATATTGGTAATATTGGTATGGAATTTGCGGACCAGTAGGACCATAAGCATATTGATAAATGGGCATAGATGATGTCCCCATGACCAGTTGGTTAGGTGGTTGATTTCCAAAAGATACGCTAGAAGGTCCTCTAGGCGACATGCAACACGAGGGAGGTGGCCCTCTAGGGAGCGGGCCTCCAGGTGGAGGTCCTCTAGGTGGTGGTGGTGGTGTTCCTACAAACTTCGATCCTCCAGGTGATGGTCCTTTGGATGGTGGTCCTCCAGGTGGTGGTCCTCCAAGTGGTGGTCCTCCAGGTGGTGGTCCTTCGGATGGTGGTCCTCTAGGTGATGGTCCTCCAAGTGGTGGTCCCCCAGGTGGTGGTCCTCTAGAAGGTGGTCCTCTAGGTGGTGGTCCTCCAAGTGGTGGTCCCCCAGGTGGTGGTCCTCTAGAAGGTGGTCCTCTAGGTGGTGGTCCTCCAGATGGTGGTACTCCAAATGGTCCACCAGGTCCTCTGGGTCCTCCAGGTCCTCTAGGGGGTCCTATAGGAGGAAGGCCTCCAGGTGGACCTCTAAAACCTCCAGCAGTCTTTACAAAAGATCCTCCATAGGATGGAACATTAGACCAATTTGGCTGCCCCTAAGGGACATAAGAATTTTTGGGGTAGGACATTCCAGGATAAACAACTGTTGATGGTGTAGGTTGATATTCTTGATGAACCATAGGCAGTTGATTCCCGGGGTAAGTATATCCCCAAGAAGGAAAACTGACAGTAGGTTGGACCCATGAAGGTCCTCCCAGGATGGAAGAGGGTACACCTGTTTGGTATTAGGAGGAGGATTATTTACTGTTGGTGGTCCCGTTGGTAAGTTATGCCCCATACTAGAAACGATTCCCCTGGTAGGTAAAGCAACTTGAGCTAGGGTATTGGGCCAGGAAAGAGCATAAGGAGGAAACCAAAGTGCACGCACAAAATAAAAAGCAGGCGCGCAACAGAGGAAAAGAAGGAAAAGGGAGGAAAGGAAGCGCAGAAAAGAGAAAGCTACGACGAGGAAAAGCACACCCAGATTCGGTGGAACATTAGGGATGGAAGGTGACAAGTCAAGAAGGAATGCAGGTGCCCGAGTTGGTGGAAGACTAAAGGACAATTTTTGTGGCTAGTTATGGTTTGTGTTAAATGTATTGAAAGACATTTTGCATCCAGTATGGCCTATCATTAATGTAATAGAAGATATTATGTGGCTAGTTATGACTATAATAACTGAGTTGTACTCAGTTGACCCTACGTCGTCTTGTAACTTCTATAAATAAGAGGAACTCGTTCTGTATAAGGGTAGCTAGTTAGTTCGAAGAATAGTGAGAAGAGATCAGAGAGAAGTCCGATAGTATAGTAGGTTGTTGAGTTGTGGATCTCTAGTTGAGTGCGCAGACCATTTTGTAAGAGTCATTTTGCAGCTGAGTGCGCAGATAGTAGAGTAGAAGAGTTGATCTCGGCTGTGTGCGGATTAGTAGAAGTAGTTAGAAGAATAAAGCAGAGAGCATGAGAGTAAGAAAGAGTCTGAGCTAAATAGACATATCTCAAAATAGTCTGTAAATCGCAGACTGTAAGGTGCCCTATATTTCTCATGCAAGATGAAGAGCACCTTAGTGGTTTTTACCCAGATGGGTTTCCACGTTATTTCCTATGTTGATGAACGTTGAATGTTGAGTGTTCAAGGTTTAATGGTTAATGTTGAATGTTTGATTATCTTGCATTGTTTATGGTTATTGCTTGAATGAATGGCACAATATTGATAAATACAGTGAATGAATGAATGACTAAAGTATTGTTGAGAACTTGGTATTAGTTCATGTAAAATACTGTTAAGGTTAAAATACAGTCGCCTCACTGTCATTTACATTTAAGGAATCATTTGTGTCACATAATTGCACCAATTGTTAAGTTGGCAAGGACAAGGTTGTGTCACACGCCGGCTATGTCGCACTATTGTGCCATTGTCAAGTAGTAAAAGACTCCATCCTTCTGACTCTGTCGAGCGCCTTGGTCGTGCGCCAAGGGACTGTAATCCCTTGTCGACTGTGGAAACATGGTTCTATAAGTTACACATTAATATATCTCGGGTGAGACTGTGCCTGCCTTGCAGGTGTTGCTAGCTGAGCTTGCTCCGTCGGGCCAATGTGTTTGAGTGTTTTGTTGGTATTATGTTGTTGTTGAACCTGGGTCGTGAGAGTGAAAAAATTTAGGCCAACAAATGGTTCTATTTTCAGGACCCTTAATCATTTGAGTCGAGGGAAATGTTGTGGCATCCAACCAAGAAGGAAATAGAGGATTAGTTGGAGTCTAAGAGGTTAGCATTTGTGCAATAATAGAGCGAAGGATCGTTGTTGACCACAAAAAACTAGATAGACTGGTACATATACTCTGATATTCATGAGATCTCCTTTGCAAAGTTTCCTATTGTGCTGTACGAGTGGTTGTCAAGATCGGCGACTCAGCAGACAAATTTCCAAAGGAGAGAAGTAGTTGAGTGGAGTTGTCACGTACCCATGCCCCAACTATTCTATGCCGAATCAAAATTTTCTTAAATAAGCTTTGTTCTTCTTTGAATCATCGAGCATGGCTGTGAAAAACACTCTTCGATATTCATTTTCTGATACCACGTCGTCACGTCCCCTCCTGCTCACCAGAGAAAGTGAGCGCGACCAAAAATCGACGGTCACAACCTATTCCACATCTGGGAACATATCAATGGCTGAGAATCTACCCACAAGAATCAACAATGCAGAAAGATTGAGTTTGCAGAATCGAGAAAAATGGAAATTATGATCCCGCATCCCACATGCGGAATAGACCGTTGTGGAAATGAAAGTTGCGGAGATAGAGATCTACAAAGTTGCATCCCGCAAGTTGCAAACGGAGAGTTGCGGAAGGAAAACTACGAAAAAACAAATTCACCAAAGGACGTTTCCACATCCCGCATCCTGCAAGTTGCAAAACAAAGAATTACGGAAAGAGATCTACAGAAAACAGACTTGGCAGAAAGGCATTTCCTTTTTCTGCATCCCACCTGCGGAAGGAGATTTCTGCCTGGAAATTCAACCTGATCATTGAAGTCTTGGATAGATTTGGCCATACAGGACATCACCAATCCGATAGTCTAAGTCCTGCAACTTAATTTAAAAATTCATTGAAGGAAAACATACATAGGTGGATACAATTACAACTATACAGTGGAAGCAATTCATCCATTCAACACATCAAACATGTTAATCATATTTCATCAAGCAATGACAAATGCAAAGAAATACAATGTAGAGATTAACATAGACAAGAACACTTATCTTTGAAAAGAGCTTGTCCACAACCAGCTATGTCGCTACAATGTTCCACCCAACCATAGGCTAGTGCGCTCATCAATCTCTCAGCAGCACTGCCACCCCCAAGCTAGGCATGATTTCCCCAAGGAACAAGGAACACTAGCATGCTCACACATATCCAAGGATAAAACAAAACTCAGGAAAGCCAACACAGTTGGGTTTATCAGGCTGGAAGGAAAAACAAGCCAAATAGATGGGTTTCACAGGCTATTCAGCCAAGCCATATCACTACTGGGTTTCACAAGCTACCTAGCCAAGCCATCTAATAGTTGGGTTTATCAGACTACACACAGTCAAGCCAACACTTTCATAAAGGACCATCCAAGCCAACATATGGGTTTATCAGGATACACAGCCAAGCCATATTACTATTGGGTTTATCAAACTATCCAACCAGGTATCACACAATGTCAAACACAACAAGACACAACCAAGCCAACAGATGGGTTTATCACACTATTAGCTAGGCCATCCTACAAGTTGGGTTTATCGGGCTTCTAAGGCAATGCGAAGGAAGAAATGCTAAGCTAGTGAACTCATCCATACAGCTAAGGACACCTTCACAAGACCTATTTGGCCCAGAAACCATGTTGCCTACACACCAAACACAAGGAAGTGTCCCCTTCTCTGCTCCACAATCCCTCAGGCTACACCTTCCCTTCCAGTGCTCTTCAGGATGTCCACAGCAGATTCACCATCCACTCTTATCTTATAGTGAGGTTCCACACTAGGTTTATCAAGCACATTCTACATCTATCCCACTCCTAAGTCTTGTATACAGTTCAGACCAAAACCAGGGTACACAACAAAGCGGCCATAGGGAGACACAGCAACACAGGCTTCACTCTGGTACACAAGTGACAAGGTCTCATAACACTCTACAGTTCAGGATAATGTTGCAACACAGCAACCGGGGTCTCGACAAAGGAAAAATATTTGCAGTACGCGTAGCAACACCTGCTAGCTCTCGATGCATCTGTCTAATTAGGAAGAATGACCAACATGTGGGTGAATGATTTTGAATGAAAAACCTCCCCGTGAATGAAGGATGGAACCTCCCAACATCCCGCAACTTCCCCCAAAATGTGAGGGAAGATGAAACATGAATGCATGAGGGAATGGGCATACGTTTTTGGGTGTTTTCTTGCCCATGGGGTCAAAACACGTCCTTCCAGAATGGGTGCTCTGCCTAATTCAAATTTTTCCCATGCTCTTCCCCTTCCATGCAATAACTACCTCAACCAAATTCTAGCAGAAATAAATGGTTGGGGAAGAAGACAAGAAATGGCTAGTTGACAGTTTTGATCGATTTTCCCCCAATGGCTCAAGGTTAAACATTCCCCCCGTCCCCCCTTATCCTTGGAAAATCATGCCCCCATCTCATTATTCATTGCATTGACATAGTTGGTTGTGGGTTTTTTATTAAATGACATATTTACATGATGTTTACAAATGTGTTTGACTTAGCACATGAACCATAGGCATCAACCATGATCACCTATACACCAAACATCAATCAATGATAGGGCCTTGGCCTTGAGATCCTTGCCATGATTCCATATAATATTTACATCATATACATTTAATGCAAACAGGGTCGAAACCAAGGTGTTTAATTCCCCTCCCCCTTCAACACCACTGTCCTCGGTGCTTTATAAAATTGAACAAAATGGTTCACTGGTACCGCCCTCAATGCTCCACATAATTGAACAAAAATGGATGTGCCAATCGCATGGAATCCTCCAACTCCCATGTAGCCTATTCAGGACCATATTGTTCTCATTACACCTTTACCTTCCCTATGGCTGGGTTCCAGAGCATTGTGACCTTCTTGTTGAGGATGTGCATTGGCTCAATTTGGAACTCTCCTTCGGGTTCCACCTGAATCACATCCCAATTTATCACATGGTTAGGATCATGTACATATCTTGTAAGCAAAGAAACATGAAAAACATTATGAGCTACAGTGCTAGTAGGCAATGAAAGTCTATATGCAACTGGCCCTATTCTTTCAAGCACTTCAAATGGCCCACAGTATCTAGGTAACAACTTGGCACAAGTTCCAAGCTTCAAGGAACTCTTCTTTGCCCTCACTCTGAGGTAAACATGATCCCCAACACTAAAATCGATGTTCACCCTATGCTTAGCTGCATAGCTTTCCTGTCTATCCTGGGCTGCTTTCATATTCTTCCTGATCTTTACAACTTCCTGCTCCATCTCCTTAAGCATTTATGGACCAAGCACAACCTTGTTCACTAGATTATCCCAAGTCACTGGTGTCCTACACCTCCTGCCATACAAAGCTTCATATAGACCTATCCCCAAAGATGCTTGTTGTCCATTGTTATACGCAAACTCTACCAATTGTAAATAATCTTTCCACTTGGTTGGTTTGTCCATCACATACATGTGAAGCATGTCTTCAAGCACTTGATTCACTCTCTCTATTTGACCATCAGTCTGGGGATGGTAGGCAGTGTTGAAATTTATCTTTGTACCCAAATCTACAAACAAACCCTTCCAGAAATTGGAAGTGAACTTGGCATCTTTGTCATAGACTATTGCCTTAGGCAATCCATGCAATTTGAAAATCTCCTTCATGAAGATCTTTGCAATGTCATCAATCTTTTGCGTAGACATAACCAGTATAAAATGTGTTGCCTTTGTCAACTTGTCCACCACAACCATGATGGAATCATATTGTCTCCAAGTCATTGGCAATCATGTAATAAAATCCATGGAAATAACTTCCCATTTCCATTCTAGAATTGGCAAAGGATGCAACAAACCTGTTGGGTGTTGATGCTCAACCTTCACCCGCTGACATTTCATGCACCTTGAAATATATTCAGCCATGTCCTTTTTCATTCCTGGCCAAAAGTACTGCTTTCTAGCTGTAGCAACTGTCTTCTGATATCTTGGGTGACCAAAATATGGAGCTTGATGCATCTCATCCATAATAACTCTCCTCAAATCCGCTACATTCGGAATATAAATTATGTTCTTATAAGTAAGAATTCCATCTTCTTCCAATTTATATTCCTCATACTTCTTTTCAACACTTTGCTGCTACAACTTGTCCTTGACTTGCACATACATTTCATCTTCAGCAACATGACTAACAATCTGCTGTCTCAAATCCGATTGGCAGATACTAATGGATGCCGCATGCATTTCCTGCACCTTCCTGCTGAGTGCATCAGCTACCTTATTCTCTTTTCCCTTTATGTGCTTGATTTCAAAATCAAACTCACATAAAAACTCCAGCCATCTAGCTTGCCTAGCATTTAGAGTAGGCTGAGCAAACAAATAATTCAGACCACAATGGTCTATCCTTAGCTCAAATCTCCTGCCCATCAAGTAATTCCTCCACATCTTGAGAGCATGGACTATGGTTGCAAGTTATAGATCATGAGTGGCGTAGTTCTTCTCATGCTCCTTCAAATTTCTTGACTCATAACATATAACGTGGTTGTCTTGCATAAAGACTCCTCCAAGCCCTTGACCACATGCATCAGTACATACCACAAAATATTTCTCAGGATTTGCAACTTTCAATACTAGTGCAGTTGTGAGAAGATTCTTCAACTACAGGAAACTTTCTTCACACCTCGATGTCCATTCGAAATTTATCCCCGTCCTTTGCAAGGAAGTGATGGCGTGTGCAACCTTGGAGAATCCCTCTATGAATCTCCTGTAGTATCCTGCAAGTCTCATAAAAGATCTCACATCTGTCACATTTCTTGGGGTAGGCCAATTCATAATGGTTTCAATCTTGTCAAGGTCCACAGATATACCCTCTTCTAAGATAATGTGACCCAAGTACTGAATTCTATATTTATAGAAGTCATACTTGTTCAACTTTGCATACAATTGATGCAACCTAAGCAATTGTAATGTCAATCGCAAATGTTCTTCATGCTCTTCCTCATTCTTAGAAAATAAGGATTTCATTAAGGAAAACAAACTTGTCCAAATACTTGTTAAAGACACTATTCACAAGGCATATAAATGTAGTTGGTGCATTTGTGAGACCAAATGGTACCACTACAAACTCATAATGTCCATACCTTGTTCTGAAGGTTGTCTTATGAATGTATTCATCCTTGATTCTCACTTGATGGTAACCAGACCTCAAATCAATCTTGGAAATACCTTTTCTCCTCTCATTTGATCAAAGAGGTCATCAATCCTATGCAAAGGGTATTTATTTTTCATCGTAACCTTGTTCAGTTGTCTATAATCAATACACAACCTGAGTGTACCATCTTTCTTCTTCACAAACAGAACCGGTGCTCCCCAAGGAGACACACTCAGTCTGATATACTTCTTCTCCAACAACTCTTGCAACTAAATCTTCAGCTCTAGAATTTCTAGCGTATTCATTATGTAGGGTGTCTTGGACACTGGTGCTGCTCCTGGCACAAGCTCAATTGTGAAATCAATGCCTCTCTTTGCAGGAAGCCCTAGAATCTCATTAGGAAAAACATCCCTGAATTCCTGCGACACATGAAAATCCTCCAACCTAGGAGTTTCATTCTCTGTTGCCTCAAAAATATGAGTTGCATACAACTGGAAACCTTTCCTACAAAACTTCTTCAACTGCATTTCTGAAATCTGCCTCACAGAAATCACCTTTGGAATGCCTCTTACAATTCTTGGGTTGCCTTCTTCATCCATGCATTCAAAAGTCTTATTGTAATAGTCAAGCGTTACCCTGTGAGCTTCTAACCAATCCATTCCAATGAGAACATCATAGGAACCAAGTGGTAGAACATTCGTATCTACACAAGTGACCAATCCATTCATCACCAACGGACATTTCTCCGCCACTTCACTAACCTTTCTCTTAGTGCCAGTGGCTAGATGAACTAACCAATATTTGCTATGCTTTACTTTCTTAAAAGCACAAATCTCCACTATTCTAGGAGTCATGTAACTGTGAGTAGAACCAGGGTCAATCAAAATAGAAACAGATTGCCCAGCAATCTTACCTGCAACTTCGACCACAGTTGACTAGTGATCTGCTTGGCGATCCTCCAGTGCTGCATAAATCCTAGGGACAGACCTTACTAGTTGACCCATTGTTTCTGCCTCTTCAATGTTGTAAGTTGGCCTTGGATTCTCACTCTCAAGTGGACAATTCCTGTGCATGTGGGGTCCTACACATATCCAACATTGGAGTGGTTCTCTGGGATTTTCTCCCACCACTCTAGTTAGCTGCCTCTCAACTTGGGAAGGCTGATTCTGTTGATTCCTAAAGTTACAAGGTTTGAAACCTTTCTTCCTTGGGTCAGACTTCTCATTCTTCTTGTTCTTCCATGTCTTATGATAATCAAGTTTGCCTTTGCTTTGCTCATAGCAATACTTAGCTTTCCTTATTGCTTTTTCTAGAGTTCTAGGCTCATAAAACTCAATTATGTCTTTGTAAGACTAAGGAAATCCACTCAGGAAACGTTGGATTTTCACCTTTTCATCTTTAATGTACCTGACATACCTTAAAAGTTGTAGGAACTTGTTTGCATACTCTTCCATGGTCTGTTGTCCCAATATCAGCTCATGGAATTCTTTGATCTTGCCATCATAGTACATGTCGGAGAGGTACTTCTACCTGAAATACTTCTGGAACTGTTTCCACACAATATTCCTCTCATTAATCTTTTTCACTTTTCTGAAGTGCTCCCACCATATGGATGCTCTACCAGTCAAATTGAAGATAGCTACTCTAGCCTTCATATTTCCTTAATAGTCTTCGACTTGGAAATATTTTCTCATCCCAAGAAACCAAGCCAAGCTTCACCATTGAAGGTAGGCGGCCTTGCCTTCTTAAACTCACCACGTGAATGGTTCTAGTAACACCTCTTCCTCTCATTCTTGTAAGAAGAAGAACTTGAACCGCTAGTGGATCCTTCAGAGTCAGATGACTTACTAGAAGATCTCTTTATTCTTATAACAGTGCTCTTATTGCCTTCTGGTCTTATTGTCCGTCCCCAGAGGTCATCCGCCTATGAATGTCTTTCAAACTCTACAGCATGGTTGCATTCAGCTGATTTTGCTCCTCCTGAGCCTTAACCAATATTTCATTATCTGCCCTGTAACTTTGCATCTCCACCCTTAGGCTTCTCATGGTGGCTACAAAATCTGGAGGAGTATATTGAAACCTCCTCCCATTTCCAACTCTTTCATTTTCCCCCATAGCATCTTCCCCATGCTCATAGGGATCTTGGGCATCATTCATGTCGTAGGTTCTCATGGCTAAGCCAACAACCCACTTTACCGAGCTACACTATGACTCTGTAAAATATGTTATCAAACACCATTTATTAGCTGCATAGAAATTCGAAATTAAAACTATTTACTTACTGTTACATGGCCCATCTAGTCCCAATGATGTAACCAATTGGGTGTTCTTTTCTCTTTTAACTATTCATTATGGCCCATCTAGGCCCAATGTTGCAACCCGTAGCTCCGATACCACTATGTAGTGTACTATAGTGTTGGTATCAGAGGGTACTCTTATCTCCTTTGACTATTCATTCTGGCCCATCCATGCCCAATGCTGCAACCCACAGCTCTAATACCACTCTGTCACGTACCCATGCCTCAATTACTCTAAGCGGAATTAAAATTGTCTTAAAGAACCTTTGTTCTTATTTGAATCACCGAGAATGGCTGTGAAAAACGCTCTTCGATATTCATTTTCTGATACCAAGTCGTCATGTCCCCTCCCGCTCGCCAGAGAAAGAGAGCGTGGCCAAAAATCGACGATCACAACCTATTTCGCATCTGGGAGTAGATCAACGGCTGAGAATCTACCCGCGAGAATCAACGATGCAGAAAGCTTGAGTTTGCGGAATTGGGAAAAATGGAAAGTGCGATCCTACATTCTGTATCCCGCATGTGGAATAGACCGTTGCGGAGATAGAGATCTACAAAGCTGCATCCCACAAGTTGCGGAAGGAAAAATGTGGAAAATCGAATTCACCAAAGGGCATTTCTGGATCCCGCATCCCGCAAGTTGTGGAACGAAGAATTGTGAAAAGAGATTTGCAGAAAACAGACTTGAAAGAAAGACGTGTCCCGCATTCCACATCCTGCCTGCAGAATAGACCATTATGGAAGGAGATTTCTTCTTGGAAATTCGACCTGGTCATCGAAGTCTTGGACAGATTTGGCCATACAGGCCATCACCAATCTGGCATTCTAAGTCTTGCAACTTAGTTTAAAAATGCATTGAAGGAAAACATACACAGATTCATACAATTGCAACTATACAGCAGAAGCAATTCAACCATTCAACACATCAAACATGTTAATCATATTTCATCAAGCAATGACAAATGCAGAGCAATACAATGCAGAGATTAACATAGACAAGAACACTTATCTTTGAAAAGAGTTTATCCACAACCAGCTATGTCACTGCAACATTCCACCCAACCATAGGCCAGTGCACTCATCAATCTCTTAGCAGCACTGCCACCCCCGAGCTGGGCATGATTTCCCCAAGGAATAAGGAACACTAGCAAGCTCACACATAGCCAAGCCAACACAGTTGGGTTTATCAGGATGTAAGGAAAACCAAGCCAAACAGATGGGTTTCACAGGCTACTCAGCCAAGCCACCTCACTGATGGGTTTCACAGGATACTCAACCAAGCCAGCTAACAGTTGGGTTTATCAGACTACACACAGTCAAGCCAACACTTTCATAAAGGACCATCCAAGCCAACAAATGGTTTTATCAGGCTACACAGCCAAGCCATCTTACTATTGGGTTTATTAGACTGTCTAGCCAGGGATAACATAAGGTCAAACACAACAAGACACAACCAAGCCAACATATGGGTTTATTAGGCTATCACCCAAGCCACCCTGCAAGTTGGGTTTATCAGGCTTCTAAGGTAATGGGAAAAAGAACTGCTAAGCTATTGAGCTCATCCACAGAGCTAAGGACACCTTCACAAGACCTATCTGTCCTGGCAACCACATTTCCTACACACCCAACAAAAGGAAGTGTCCCCTTCTCTGCTCCATAGTCCCTCAGGCTACATCTTCCCTTCCAGTGCTCTTCAGGATGTGCACAGCAGATTCACCAGCCACTCTTATCTTATAGTGAGGTTCCACACTAGGTTTATCAAGCACATTCTACATCTCTCCCACTCCTAAGTCTTATATACAGTTCAAACCAAAACCAAGGTGCACAACACAGCAACCACATGGAGACACAACAACATGCTTCACTCTGATACACAAGTGACAGGGTCTCACAACACTCTGCAGCTCAGGATAACGCTGCAACACAACAACCAGGGTCTCGTCAAAGGAAAAATACTTCCAGAACGCATAGCAACACCTGCTAGCTCTCGCTACGTTTGTTTGATCGGGAAGAATGACCAACGGTGAATGATCGTGAATGAATAACCTCCCCGTGAATGAAGGATGGATCCTCCCTATGTCCCGCAACTTCCCCCAAAATGTGAGGGAAGATGAAACGTGAATGCATGAGGGAATGGTTGTACGTTTTTGGGTGTTTTCTTGCCCATGGGTTCAAAACATGTCCTTCTAGAATGGGTGCTCTGCCCAATTCAAATTTTTCCCATACTCTTCCCCTTCCATGGAATAACTACCTCAACCAAATTCTGGCAGAAATAAATGGTTGGGGAAGAAGACAAGAAATGGGTAGTTGACAGTTTGGATGGGTTTTCCCCTAATGGCTCAAGGTTAAACATCCCCCCCACCTTATCCTTGGATAATCATGCCCCATCTCATTATTCGTTGCATCAACATAGTTGGTTGTGGGTTTTTGATTAAATTGCATATTTACATGATGTTTAAAAATGTGCTTGAATTAACACATGAACCATAGGAATCAACCATGATCACCTATACACCAAACATCAATCAATGACAGGGACTTGGCCTTGAGCTCCTTGCCATGATTCCATATAATATTTATATCATATACATTTAATGCAAACAGGGTCGAAACCAGGGTGTTACAGGAGTGCTCAACTAATTCGCGAGGTAACTAGTGTAAGTAACCCCGCGAATCAGTTATTGATTTTTGGGTTGACAATATTTCACAAGGGTATATTATTGAGTTTGCAGTAGAGATGATAACCTCATATAGTGAGTCCAAAAGAAATTTTTTCCAAGGACCGCGAAGAAGGTACTTATTGATGGATAAAGATGCTCGACTATGAGAAGGGCATTTTGTAGTTGAGTTGAATATCCAGAGCAGGGGATATGTCGCAGACGACCTATAAAGAAAATGGGAAATTGTGAGCTGAAATGTTCCCAGGAGATACAGAACTTGAACTAGAGGCTGGATTCCTAAGGAGTGGAAGGAGATTCAGGTCAGGAAAGAGAAAAAAGACAGTAAGAGGTAGACGAACTCCTAGTATGTTTGAAGAGAGTGAATATGAAGTTGATTCATGGCTAGACGAAGGGTCTTGCGATGAAGAGGAAGACTATAGCCTAATTTCTGAAAGAGAAAAAGAATCTGAAGAATCTACGGAGACACCAAGATCAGGACGCAACTACACCGCACTAGGAGTATCGCTGGAGGTAATGTCTAGAGCCTCATCTCCTGAAAGAGCTATTAATACTAATAGTGCTAGCACTGTGACTAGCGTGCAAGAGAGTCCACCTCCATTAAATTATTCATTAGAAAACCCGGACGCCAACTTAATGGCTGGGGCAGACATTAGATTACCCACATTCAATGGGAATGGAGCAAAATATCCATAGCAGCATCGGTTCCTTTGCGAAGCTGTTTGGATGGTTCGCCAAGTTCATAATGCGGACATAAAGAAAGCGCATAGGATTATAACTATGTGGGGCCACGCGCTAAAATGGTTTATGAAGTTCTGCGTAGTACCAGCAGGAACCCCATAGAAGACCGTTGATGAGATCTGACTCACGATGATTTGTGAGTTCATAAAACATAAATCTGAGTCATAGTGCATCACTGAGATCAAGGAAATAAAGCAGTTACCGAAAAAATCCATATGGGATTTCGATCAGTGGTTTAAAACTTTGATGGCCAAAGTTAGTTTCTAGATGTTATATGTTTAGCCTAAAGAGTGGTTTATTGTTGTGTTATTACCACACATTCGAGCTCCTTTGATACAACAGAAGATTGTGTCGCAAACAGAAGAGCTAGAACTAGCGATGAAGCTAGAATCCTTGTCGATCGAAGATGGTGGCATAGGAATGATGCATATTCAGTCGCAGTTGGCTAATCTAACAGTGCAACTTCATGACATCAAGAAGGGAAAAGAATCCCAAGAGGACTTGTGGTGCACAAGATACACACCAAGGATAATTGTCCAGTGTACATGAACTATATCTCGTCGGGTGCGCCTAATCCATTGATTACCCATGGACTACCCTGGTGCCAAATATGCCAGACTAGAGGGCATCGTGACACGGATTGTATATACTTGCAAAATATTGTAAGTACCCTAGCCATCTTTTTCTATAAATTTTTCAAATCAGTAGGGCATGATGAGAAGGATTGTAGAGCATATCAGCTCCTGAAAGAGAAGACAGTAGACACCTATTTGATGAAGAACGATGGGAAGGCTCAGGTTGAACGGATGCAAGCACACTACCAGCCTGCAACTTTTACCCAAAACCAGTATATCAGAATCAGTATCAGCCTCAGTATGCACCGTTGAATCAGTATGCGCCGTAGAATCAGTACCCACCTTAGCAAGCACACCCTCAGGGAAGGTGGGTGGAAACTTCAAAGGCAAAGGAGGAGGAGGATTTGGCAAAGGAAGAGGTCAATTCATATGCTATAACTGTGGACAACCGAGCCATTATGCCAAAGATTTGCAAGATCCTGCAAAGACATGTTCATACTGCAAAGCGCAGGACCATAATGTGGAGCATTGTCCCCAGTTGATCGCAAAGTGGCAAGCTCGAACCATCACATTCCCTAACCCCATACATAATCCAAATACAAATCATAACCCAAATGTTCAAATGATTGTTGCTAAGCTAAGAGATCCAATCGTTGCTATCGTAACACAAGGAGGTGCTGCGACTGGAGCCAATCAGAATATACTGCAAGAACCACCGCAGTCTCAACTGTAGGTGCGACCTGTGGCGCAGAAGAAAGTACCATTCGACTTTAAAAAACAGAAATAGATATTTTTGGATGTACGACCCAACTTTGTGGATCCAGAGCAGTTGACGACCTCAGCCAAAGTCAAAGAGATGCCTGAACAGTTCCAATAGTTATTCCAGAAGCAGATTTCGAAAAAGGTTAGTAAGCTCAAGTCATTTCTTTCAAGTTGCTTAGCGCTAATTCAAGATAAAGATGTTGTCACAGAACTACAAGCACTGATATAAGAAACCCTAATAGAGTCGCAACCTAGAAATAGGGTTAACCATGTCAAAAAGAAATTCAAAATGGGGCGTGAGTTAAGAATGACTGCGTAGATAGGGGATTATGACATGGATTACATTATTCTAGATCTGGGGTCAGACGTCAATATTCTGACATGACTGACTTGGGAAAGCATGGGCAAGCTACGCTTAGACTGGTCCCCTGTCCAGTTGAGGCTTTCAAATTAGGTGAAGGTCCTTCCGATTGATAGGTTGAGTCAAGTCCCTATCGACATTGAGGGGCTGCGCACATTCACAGACTTTGAAGTCATCAACATTGTCGACGACACGAACCCATACCCCCGCGCTTCTAGGGATATATTGGGCCATAGATAATCAGACGATCATAAATTTTCAGAAAATAATCCTCTCATTCAAGGATGATGAGATGAGGGTGGTGTCGCCCATTGATACACTAGAGGGTGTTAAGTTTTCATATGCTAGACTAGATTAAATAGTATTCAATTCAAAAATCACAGCAGCATATCAAGAATCACTGATAGAAACACAATCGCAAGATAGACACAACATTTATCCTGGGAAACCCTCAAGGGGAACAAAACCTAGCAAAAACTTCCTCTGTATAAGATGTATAAAAGACAACCCCAAAAGCAGTTGTTCTCCTCCTTATGTTATGTCTCTCTCTCTCTCTCCTATGCGCTACACAAGTGAGTGAGTGTGTGTTCAAATAAGAACCACAGCTCCTATATTTATACTAATTGTCAATCGACTTTTTGCGCTAGACAAGTCGGCCCCATTAAACTGTCTGGGCCGACTTCGCCTAGGAATATTGTTGGGTGTTATAATGTCTTAATTGATTCACCAAATATTTAATTATCAACCGAAGTTGGTAAACTTAGAGTTGACACAAAGTATTTGCGAAGGTAGAGGGGTTCCTAGGGTGTCATGGAAATATTTTAACAAAGAAAAGATAGAAATATCTTTCAAAATGAAAAACCGAGTCAAACTCCTAGAAATTCAACTACTAAGGTCATTAAACCGGAACAGAGTATTAGACTAGAGTAGTATCAATCTATACTAATCTACTCTATAAACAAATACTGAACAGTAAAGATATAAACAATACTACTCTAGGGAAGTAAACTACTTATTAATTAACTATTCCACTTCTTAATCTACAAATTAGAAAGCTTCATAAGCAATTTCAAAAATTGACTATATAAGGAATTGTAATATTGGAAACAAGATTACAACATTGGATATACTTTAAGGACTTTGACAATTAAACTATACATGCAACTAACGAATGTACATAATGGTTAAATTAAACTATATAGTTCCATTCTCCTTGAGGATTCTGAGGTTATGCATTCATTGTGATTGGAACCGGAGAAGGAGTAGTGTCAAAATGGCTTTCAAAAGAAGTAAAGAAACTAAATGGGATTAAATCTAACTTAACCTCTACAAATATGTGCAAACTAAGGAATGTCCAATTAGAGGTGATGGTAAACATGGTGATTTATTCTATAAGCAAATGACTCTTAACTAAGAAATATGTTATGAACAACTAATCTATTAATTAAGAAACAATATTATTTTTAAGGATTACTTTTATAAATAAACAATTCTTATATGAAACAAATGTAAGGGAAATCTAACTTATAAACAAGTAAAAACTTAATGAAAGAAGTAAGTAGAAAACTTAATAAGGAAGCAAGTATAAAACTTAATAAAGAAAACTTGATTAAGAAAGCTCCTCTAAATCCTATTCTACAATTCTTTTCATTAATCACACAGTGAAGGAAATAGGTCTTATTTTTATGTTAGGATAGTGATAAGTGAGGAAATTAGAAACAAAGGGAACAGAACAAAGCATAATTCAAAGCATACTAAGGTAAGAGGAGGTGAAAGATAAGGATAGAACTTGATAAATACTTTGAATAATCTAATCTAAGGTCCTAATGGTAAATATAATCATTATCTAATTACCAAAACAGAACAAAATTCAAAATCCAAAGAAACAGAACCTTTAAACAGGCTTAAAACAAAATGGAAATATCAAAGGCTAAACGAACGGCTAGATAACAGACTGAACGGATTGTCTAAATAACAGGATGAACAGGCGGTCTGTATGACAATCTGTATACAAAAAACAATGGAAAATGGCCTAACTGATCTAATTATCAGCTGATTTTGTGCATATGGAAACAAGATGCATAAAGGACAGTAAGTAGGCTTATTCAATAATCAAACTAACAGTGAAAAGAATTATGCTAATTCACGATTATAAAGAAACGATTGTTTATAAAACAAACTAAGGTATAACCTAAGTAAATTCATAACAAAACAAGAGTTAACAAAACTAAGCCTACTGTAAATTGAATCTAAGATATAAAGCAATTCAGATCTATGTAACTATCAATATAAAATTAAACAACAAGCTGTAAAAGGGCTGGAAAGGAAACTAACTATGTGTGCAACCAGTTATTTAATCCTGGAAATGAAACTATATTAACAATAAAACACATGCTACAGGAGATAATGAAATAAACGATTACAGGAAACCAAATTACATAAGCAAACTGGAAATGAAACTACATTAACTGCAAGAAAGGGAATGACAAAAATACACACAAAAATGGAGACCAATGGTTGTTGAGGGGCCCTCTCAGCAATCAGGGTTGCACTTCAATCACTCACAGAGACAGGAACATAGATGAACAACAGAAATATAACTTATATTAAAATTCAGAACAGTATTACAGAGTTTCTCTTCTAACGTCCACTGATTAACATGCTAGATAACTATGCTCTCGCTTGGAGGCAGGTATATATAGCATTTACAAGGATGAGAAGGTCGACCCTTTTAGTGGTCGACCACTCCTAAAATAGTCAACCATTATTATAGACAAATGATCATATGCCAACACACAGTCATCCTCCTCCTCTTTCACGTGGCGTTTCTACTCACGTGGGCTGCGACATATAGTTTCTTGTTGACATGGGCATGAGTCATGGTGTCGAACAAAGAAGGTAGGATGGTGAGCCTTCTAGAGCGAGGATCATCCAGTCATCAGACGTGTGGGAAATGGAGCAACTGAAAATCGTTCTATGCTTTAACGTTTGGGAATATGCCAACAAACAGTGTGTGGTTTGATCGATAGGCTGAACGATGAGTTGGATGTGATCTGTGCATATCTAGCATGGGTGCGTGTCCAATATCAGCTCACGCAAAGACTATGACCTGCAAAACAATTTCATATATCAAACAAATTTCCAAATATCATTGAATTGATTAATAAAATCATGAAATAATAAGAATAAACCAGAATTTGCATAAATCCCAAATGTATTCGTACATGAGGCGAATGATAAGCTGTATTGCAAGAATATGCCAAAAAGGTGACAAAATAGATGTCAAAAGAGTAATTTGTCATTCGAAAATAGTAACAAAACTGAGATCAACAAATACTCAAAACAATATATTATATTATTAATTGGGGTACTAAAGACTTGACACAAGAAAAGGCTTTTACCTCATGACTATATGATGACCAAATGCAATAGTAACACCCCGTCGGAGGAATAATAACATATCCCTTAGGTTACATCAGTAAAATACATTTAGAATATCCTTTGAAGTTACAATATTTCAACACTCCCCCTTAATGAGAAGGTTATTCTATTAACAACATCATCATAGACTATAGGAGAACAGAGAAACAATCACAACAATACATTGAGGAGATACATCTATACATCATAGGAAGTTTTTCACAATTAGTAACTTGGAACTGTTACTATTCTGCATCACATGATCACTTGATCCTTTCTTTGCAGCAACGCATCGATCTTTCGATCCTTCGTAGCAGCACTTTGATCTTCTAGATCCTTTGCAATAGTACTTCGATCTTTAGATCCTTTTCAGTGGAACTTCGATCTTCTAATCCTTTGTAGTACTTTTATCCTTTGCAGCAGCACTTCGATCTTCTCAATCCTTTGCAGCAGCACTTTGATCTTCTTGATCCGCAACAGCACTTTGATCTTCTTGATCCTTTGTAGTAGCACTTTGATCTTCTCGATCCTTTGCAGTAGCACTTTGATCTTCTTGATCCTTTGTAGCAACACTTTGATCTTCTACGGTAGCCTTCTAATCTTCTTGATCCCTTGTAGCAGCACTTCGATCCTTTCGATCCTTTTGCAGTAGTACTTTGATCCTTTGCAGCAGCACTTCGATCTTCTCGATCCTTTGCAACCACACTTTGATCTACTTGACCCTTCACTGCTATACTTCGATCTACTTGATCCTTCATTGCCACGCTACCTGCAGTACACAAGATTTATTTGCGGGATGATCAATCCCTATCACTTTAGGACATAAGTCCAAGGACAATGCGATCCTCCATCAACATGATCCATGAAATCGACTAGCTAAATCATCTACAAGTAAATGTAGATCTTGACCGCACCCAGTGTCGGCCCTATCGTTCGTGAGGGCTCATCGTAGACCATCCATACCACACAAGTTAGGACCACTCACAAGTGAGTGTTATACTACGATATCTACACTCATATGTAGGTATACTCTACCATGTAAGAGTATTGTCTGCAGAGCAGATCTTGACTGCATACACAATATCATCCCATCGTAGAAAATCCATACCACACAGGTTAGGACCACTCCCAAGTGAGTGCTATACTACGTCGTCTGTGAGGACTCATCATGGAGAATCCATACCACACAGGTTAGGACCACTCCTAAGCGAGTGTTATTCTATGGCATCTACATATGAATGTAGGCATACTCTACATACAAGAGTATAGTCTGCAAGGTAGATCTCGACTGCATACACAATGTCAGTCCTGGCGTCCATGAGGACTCATCGTAGAGCATCCAGACCACACAGGTTAGGACCACTCTTGAGTGAATGTTTAATCTACGGTATCCACAACTGAATGTGGGTACTCTCCATGAGAGTAACAACTGTAGGGACATCCTTAGCTAGTAAGGACCACTCTCATGAACAGAGTGTTATACCTGCTATCCACGAGAGAGAGGATACTATTGTCCGCAAGTGAATGTGAGTACTCTCCATGCAAGAGTAGCATCTGCAGGGCCATCATTAGCTAGTAAGGACCACTCTCATGAATAGAGTGTTATACATGCCATCCTCAAGAGAGGATACTATCGTTCACAAACAAATGTTAGACCATCATCACTGTCATCCATCATCGATGTGAGTCTCATCATTACTCCCCCTTTCCTGGGAAGTTTCATATCATCAACCTACTCCCCCTTTGTCCAAGGAGGGTTCATGTCTCTGACTTGATCTTCCTTTTTCAAAGAAAGTCCATCATTTGTAGTTCCATCACTTTTCCTCCTTGTGAGGAAAGTCCTTTTGAACTACACCAAGCTTGTCGTGGAAACACTCAAACTTCATTCGAGATAAAGGCTTGGTCAATATATCAGCAACTTGCTCATCGGTACCCACATATTGGAGCTTGATGGATCCCTTTTGTACCATATCCCTTATATACAAATATTGAATTTCTATGTGCTTCGATTTGTCATGGAACATCGGATTCTCTGTCATCTTTATACAACTCTAGTTGACACAGAAAATTACTGTGGTGTCCACCTCCATGTCAAATATTCCTGACATCAGCTTTCGAATCCATATCGCTTCACAACAAGCGGAGCAAGCTGCAGTATACTCTACTTCAGCTGTGCTGAGAGCAACACCAGACTATTTCTTACTAAACCATGAGATCATGGTGGATCCCAGACAATAACATCTACCTGAGGTGCTCTTTCTGTTTGAGACACTTCCTACCCAATCTGAATTCGTATACCCATACAAATTGTAGTCATGATCTCTCCCATAGTACAGTCCACAATCAATCGTACCTTTTAGGTACCTCGTCACATGCTTTGCAGCTATCAAGTGAACCCACCTAGGTTTAACTAGATACTGACTCAAGGTGTTCACAAGAAAACATATATCTGGCCTTATGTTCATCATATACATTAATGACCCAATAATTTGTCTATAGTGAGTCATGTCCACTGGCTTGGATGTCTCAACAAACAACAGCTTCAAGTTAGTGTCCATGGGTGTGATCATGACTTTATAATCCAACATATCAAATCTTTTCAATATTTCTACTACATACTTTCCTTGATTCAGAAAGATTCCTTCTAGGCTCTGCGACACTTCCAGCCCTAGGAAATAATGCATCAATCCAAGATCTTTCATCTTGAATTCTTTAGCTAGCTTCTTCTTGCAACCCTTGATCGGTTTCTCATTTCCAGTCAGAAATATATCATCCACATACGGTAATAGTATGACTGGTTCACATCCATGATCTTCATATAAATATTAGGGTCATCTTTACTCTTGGTAAATCCCATGCTTGTCAATAAGCTATCTATTCTACCATACCAAGCTCTAGGAGCTTTCTTTAGTCCATACAGAGCCTTTTTCAACTTACATACATGATTCGCTCTGTCTTCGACTTCAAAACCTTATGGTTGTTCGATGTAAACCCCTTCCTTAATCATAACATTAAGGAAGGTTGTCTTTACATCCATTCGGTGTAAGTCCCACTTCATCATGGAGGAAAATTCCATGATAGATCTGATGGAAGTGTACCTTTCTACTGGAGAAAATGTCTCTTCATAATCGATCCCCTCTTTCTGAGAGAATCCTCTAGCCACAAATCTTGCTTTGTACTTTTCAATACTTCCATCCGCAACATGTTTATCTTGTAGATCCATTTCGAAGAAACTACACTCTTGTTTTCCAGTTTGGGAACTATATCCCAAACATCATTCTTCATGATCGACCGGTATTCTTCCATCATTGCTTAAACCCATTCTTTCTTCTATGCAGCTTCCTCATAACTGTTGGGTTCTTGGTCTACAAGATCACACATCAAAGCTACATAACTGGAATATGGCTTTGATCTTTTGATGGTTCTTGTGGAGCCTTCTGGTGCTCCATATCTTTCTACTTCTTGTTTGATTTCTCTTACCCAAGCAGGTTTTCTCTTACGAGAGATATCCATAGTAGGGGGCTCTTGAGGCTGTAGCATGTCATGTTCTTCTGATGTTATTCTTTCAAGAGTTGGTGTTACGAAGAGAAATTCCTAGGGTACCACAACAGACATCTTGACTCCAGAAATCAATCATTTCCAATATGCAATAGAAATTAAATGTCTAACACTAAAGGATTAGACCTCGTACCTTATTCTAGAAAGTTGAAGTAGATCCCCGTTGAGCTTTCCAATCTTCAGCTTGAATTGATCTGTTACTTCCTCAACAACAAGTAAACAATACAAGTGTTAAGTCAGTAAATTTTCCTTCAATTTTGGTTTGACTTCTTTGATTTTTTGTTTGTTTTTCATTTTATTTGAAGTAAGTTTTGTTTAAAGTCTCATTTTTATTTTCCTTTAGGAACTTTTTGGTTGATTAGATGGTTTTTTAAGCTTGCTTTTTATAGGTTTGTTTTAATTTATAGTCCTTTGTATTTTAAAGAGGTTAAAGAAAAGGTCATTATATCAAATATTTGATTCATAAATGTTTATTTGGAGAACACCTAAACATGATTTTCACCTTAGCAGCTTTTAAACCTCCTACAAATTAGCCAAAAGCTGAAAAATAGCAGAGAATTAGCATTGGAGATATTCTTGTAGCACTGGAGCGAAAAATTACAAAGGGCGCGCTACAAGAATATCGCGGCCCTCTTATTTTCCGATTTTCAAGCAAAATTTTGGCACGTCCTGGAATGATGAATGACTAGTTACGTGATTTTAGGATTTAATTATGTGTTATGTCAGTTTCCATCATGTGAAGAGGTGGAACGGACCATGTTTGTGTACACCCTAAATATCCAAGGAGAATTCAAAGGTTACGGTTATTTCCACAATCAAAAAATAGAGGAGGAATTGCAGCCAATAGGAGATTGTCGAGCTGTGTTATCAAGGTGTGGAAAGGCCATTGAAATGTCAAGGGACCACAGGCCTGTTTGTACCAAGGAGAGAATACGCATTGAAGCTTCTGGGAGTTTTATTGATGATGGGTATTTAAATGGCCAATTGAATGTTACAAGAGCTCTGGGTGACTGGCACATGGAAGGTTTTAAAAGCGCGTGGTGTTGGTGGCTGTGGACCTTTGAGTGCAGAGCCAGAGTTAAAATGAATAGCACTGACAGAAGAAGATGAATTTTTAATAATCAGCTGTGATGGTCTTTGGGATGTCTTTAGAAATCAAAATGCAGTTTACTTTGCACGACGGAAGCTTCAAAAACACAATGATCCTCTTGTGTGCTGCAAAGAACTGATAGATGAAGCATTAAAACGCAAGACTGCTGATAATCTTACAGTAGTGGTGGTCTGCCTCCAATCTGAACCACCACCAAATCTTCTAGTTCCCAGGCCACGGGTGCAGAGAAGCAGATCTGCAGAAGGTTTGCGTGGATTACAAAGCTATTTAGACAGCTTGCAGAGTTAAAAGTTCATTACCTTGATCGTTTTGTGGTTGAGGAGTATTTGCTTGATGTGCTGCTATACATGAATGGCTGCCGGAAGGAATTTCCTGTATACATGGTTGGCTTACCAGTCTCATTTCGGTATGAATATCTTATGGCAGAAACAATATTCTCTCAGTTGTTTTTGCTCCCTCGGCCACATTTTAAAATGGTTTATTACACTATGGAAGGCTTTTGGGTGTGTTATTGCCATTTTGCTCAGGTTTCTTCTATGCCAAACCCAACGAATTTGCACTTTTTCAAAGAGAGTATTCGGCCTTTATGGGAGGACCCAGGAAATCACAGTGGTGGAAAGTGGATAATTCGGATGAATAAGGCCGTCTCAGGCCGGTTTTGGGAAGATTTGGTACTGGCACTGGTAGGAGATCAGCTGGATTATGGTGATGATGTTTGTGGTATTATGTTAAGTGTTCGCATTGGGGAGGATATTCACAGTGTTTGGAATAGCCAGGGCAATTGCTGTAATTTGTCATCTCAACATGGTCCATCTCAGGTTATCGATCCATTTACCAGTAGAGGTTGTGACACTGGGGTTCTAAAAAATGACACGAGTCAGAAATTTCATCGAACTACAGGTATTTCAAGTAATAGTTTGTTGCTTCATTCAGTTAGGGAGGATGATAAAGTGGGCAATCTCGATGAGGAAAATTGCTGCAATTCATCTGGAATGGAATGGATGAGAATGCTATACAACCTAATTTGTACACACAGACAAGGTTGAGCGGAGGAATAAATTGTGAAAATCATTGCTCTGAAATTGATTCTCTAATTGCGAATGAAGTCTTACATTGTAATATTGAACAGTCTAAACAATCAGTAGCAAAATTTGAAGATGACAAACAAAGGATCTTTTCAGAAAGTGGTCTTGAGTAGGTTGAACCAGCAAAGAATAAATCTGAGCATCATTCATCTCAGTGCATTGCAGATGATGGCCAAAATATGATGGAAAGTTGCAATGATAATGGTCTTAACCATTTTCCAAGTATAACCAATAATTTGTTTTTGGCTGGTGATTTGGATTCTGAATCCAATGATCTAGTATGTGAGAAACTAACTGGATTGGAGGGAAGTTGTGGACACTTATACCAAAGCTGTGGTTTGCACATAAGTGGTGTCAGTCAAAGCAATATTGAACAGGTGAATGTGCTTGAAATGGAAACTGAAGTTGAAAAACAGGTCAAAGAAGTAGAAATTACCAGTAATGTTCAAGAGCAGAGAAAATTTATGGACTTTTGGATTCTATCTTCTTGATTTCAAGATGACAATAATTCAAATAGCATGCTTCACAAGATCCAGCATTATTTGGATGGAGTTCTTGTTAGGATATTTAGACACTTAGGAGTTAGTTAAGATCAACTTGTGTAATATATCCGTTAGGTAAAAGTGTGTTTCTTTAGTATGCATTAGTATGC
>LPNX010580024.1:8669-54564 GCA_001517045.1 Pseudotsuga menziesii
GACACAACAAGCACTTCCCAGAAGTACTTCCAAAGGTCTTTTGAAGTCTAAACAAGTTAACCCTATCCAGTTTGCCAGGATCACTTGATAAAAAACCACTAAGTACAACTTAGGTGGTAACATTCTAGCTCCATCTGGGACACATTCTTTGACTGATCTTTTGTTCAAAGGAGAGGATGTGAGAACTATGGAATCTTTGGTTCCTGCAAGGCAATTAGAGTTTGTCAGTAACATGTATATATAAGGAAAAATTAGCTATAAAAGCAAACTAATGTACATAATTAATCTATAATGTGCAAAAGGAACATTTTATAATAACTAATGTACAAAAAATTTCAACATGGTACAAAATAACTATAATACAACAATATCTATGATACAAAAATATATGCAGGGTGTTTGTGCCAGAAATTGTTTCCAAGGCCAAAGAAACAAGCCAACACAATCTCAAAATAAAATCAATAAATTAAACTGGATTTAGGGTTTCTGTAATGTTTTAGTGGTTGTAAACTTTTGGGGAAAGACAGGGAATACACTCATGAGAAAAGTAATAACTAAATCATAAACAAAAGAAGAAAAAGATGCATGATACATTCAACAAGATCCAACAGAAACAGTATTGAATTTCATTCATAAAAGACAAGCATCACCAGCATATAAACATAAACTAGTAATGAGTATATCAATTAAGCAACTAGACAAGTTGAACAATGAAGCCAACACAGAAACTGAAGGGTAAAAGTGTCATATATCTCATAATTTCATCATCAAATGCATATAAGAGCTTTATGCTTAACTCGTGAACAAGTCTGCAGACCTCCTGAATCTATCCCAAAAATCGAACCCTCTCAATGACCTTCTAATCTCTCTAAATAGCGTCTTTTACAAAATCAGTTAGGGATCAAAAACCCTAACTACCTCAACCTATTCGATGGGATAAAGTGAAATTTAGAATATTACAAAATATACTATTTTCTAAAAATAGTAAAAGAACTACCTAACATGTTCCTCAAAAAGAGATAACAAAAAACTAAATCAAAAGATAACTCATAGCTCTTTTGCTGCCTCAGCCAGCAGAGCAATGCCATCTAGTGCTTGAGATTTCCTCTTAGCTTTCTTCTGCTCCTGCTCCAGGTCAGTTATCTTCTTGGTGAGTTCCTCATTTCTCTGCTACAAGTCCTTGACTGTCTTCTCCAACTCTGAACAGTGCAAATCAGTGGTTCCTTTTCTTTTCAGAACCACTTTAGACACTGCTGTTAGCTCATGACAATGTTCATTGACATCCTGAAGATCTTGTTTAATATTTCTGTTGGCCATCATCAACCCCTCATTGACCTCTTGCATATGTTTCATCTGCTGTTTGTACTGCTGAATAATTTTCTGCAA
The DNA here is from genome assembly GCA_001517045.1 of Pseudotsuga menziesii. Lineage (NCBI taxonomy): Eukaryota > Viridiplantae > Streptophyta > Pinopsida > Pinales > Pinaceae > Pseudotsuga > Pseudotsuga menziesii. The sequence continues at coordinate 10,056 of LPNX010580024.1, forward strand.
GTTTTCTTTATCTATGTCAACTGACCTTCCTGTCATGATCTCTTGTTCAAAACTAGGGATCTCAGGTATGTCTGCATCCTTTATTAACAGGTCTAGAATATTAGAATCTTTTAGAATACCTGCTTGCTTAAGTATAAGTTCATCTCCCTCTTCCCATTCTTGATCTTCAATAGGAGGTATTTCAGCTTTTTCTTTTTGCTGCTGCTTTATCAGTTCATTTCTTATTTCAAGAAATATGGTAAACAATTCAGACTCAGGCTACCCTGTTTTTCTCTTGCTTTTAATGTTTATTTTACCAATTTCTGGCTCTTCATTTGAGGAAGTATCAGTCAAGACAGTCTCTTGTTTGGAATTCAATTTTGGATTGAGTAACCTCTTCATATTCCATCTTAGTTTATTTGTTGGCCTAGTTTTAGGCCTCCAATATGGGGTTACAGTCCTTTTCTTCTTCTTATTAGGTTTGACTGCTTTGATCTCTGAAGTGAAGAATTCTCTACAGGTTTCAGTATTGACTTCTGCTTTACTAATTGGCTGCTCCTCTTCCAATAAATATCCCTCATCATCAGACAAAATGGTGATGGGACTTCTCTGTTTGGTTTGAACCTCATCTTCAGGCATAGCAACCTTTTTTACAATAGCAGCCTTAATTTCCTTGGAAACTGCTGCTGGTGTCAACTGCTGCCTAGGCTGCAATTTATCTTCTGAAAATAATGAATACCTGCCTGTAGTGCCAACTGAAGACACTTTGAGTTTACTGTCAACCTCCACATGCTCTGCTGCCTTCTCAACTTTGACATCCTCCTTGTCTGCAGATTTAGTTTTCTGACCTAATTTTCTCATCGTCACCTTCCCTTTTTTTGCTTTCCTCTTAGGCTGCTGATCTTCTTGTTTGACCTGAAAACCTGACCAGAAAAGAAAAAAGTCCCAAGTTTTACCTTCATGCTGCAAAGCAGTGCTAATAATCAACTTAATTAGCCCATGATGAAAGATGGACTGAGAAGAATGGTATATATGCCCTTTGACCTTGCTAGCCATTTTATGCAAGCTTTTGAATAAGAATAATCGAAGGTTCATCTTGGACTCTCCCACCATATGTTGCAGAAACCTGAAGTGATACTTAAACACATAAGTATACTTGCCCTCGTAAGTAATATAACTCTGCAAAATTCTGATTGGTTCTACCCATTCCTTTCTGAAATTTTCAATAAGAATGCCTTTATTCCAGTCAGGAGTGACATTTGGTAATAGGTATCTCTGAGGATCAAAGGTAAAAGGCAATTTCTTAAACCATAGTTCACCTTCATTCTTAATCCCTGTTGCTTCTGCAATCAGCTCCACTGTCAGTCTGAACTTAAGGGTGTCAAAGGTCACAATATCATTTTTAAAGCATTGTGCAAACTTAAAAGAAACTTCAGCATTATACCCATCTATCTTCTTGAAAAAGTCCATCCAACCAGCCTGTTGGAATAGTTCAACACACCCAAGGAGTTTTTCAATCCAACCCACATCAGTAGGTTTAGCTCTATTCACTTTACCACTCTTACCATTTTTTCTTCAAAAAACTGGAAACTGTATGACTTTAGGGTTCAGTAGATGATCTAGTAATTGATTTTCTGTCTCTCAAGTTTCACAGACAGCTCTCCTTACTCTTCTCTGACTGCTCCTTTTGTTTTCTTGATACAGGGCTTTGTTTACAGTAATAAGAGACTTAGATCATTTGAAACCACTACCACTAATAACTATCATTCTATTTAATTATCCTAATGAATTTCCATCTCCAGCATATAGAATGAACCTGTGTATTAGTACCCATACCCTGCCAGAATCATGTATAAACAATTTCTGCACAAAAGAGTTTTATATGAAGAATCTCAACTGTCAACCTTTTAGACTAAATGCAGACTGTTTATAGGCATAGATGAAAATATTTATAGAGCAGAAACAATCTTAAACTTAGTCCAATTTAGCTCTCAGTAATTCTAGTATCAAAATGACAGTAGGTCTTCCTCTACTCTGAAGCATTTAGCTCTTCGCTGCTTCTTTTGGATTTCAAAAACAGTAAGCTTCAAAACCTAGAAAAATTAGGTCTTTAGGCTACCTAGGTTTTCATACTGTCTCAAATGTCCATTTCCTTCATCTCATGTTGCACTAGCAACAGTATTAAATTTGAATCATCATAACATACATTGTTTTCAACCCAACCTCTTTTAAACTTCAACAAATGCATAGTCCAATATGAAGCTAATTTTTAGTCCTCCACTTAACAGAACATCTCAACATGTCTCAGGCAGCTATTTCTTTGGATGAAATTTCATTTAACAACACAATTTAACCTTTCCCTTGATCAATTTTGCTAAAACGAACCCCACCGAAAAAGCCCCAAATTTTCAGCTATATTGGCTTATCGTGGAATACCTTTTAATTGATCGACTGTAGATACTTTGAACCGTTCTTCATATTGTTTGAGTAACGACCTGAGAGTTACAGGTGTCTTTTAGGGTGCAATTTAAGTCCAGATGTCAAATTGAAGAAGCCCTAGTTTTCTGAGCGACTATGAGAACCTCCACTCGGCTTTGCAACTGTAATCTCCGTGTTTTTAGGCCAGCACCGTCATTTCATTAACTCCTCATCTTTAAGAAAAGATAAGAAGTGATTCTCCTCAGATTAAACTTGATTTAACCGGCCATCTGTCGTGATAAGTTGCATTATAATTCATGATGACCACGCTCTTCCTTATGACCTGAAACCACCCGTTCTTATGACAATTCCTGAGTTCACACGTACCAAACAACTCACAGCATGTGATTAGTCACTCACCATTTGAAATCACGCCAAAATTTTGCTGAAAAACCGGAAAAAATGATAGTCGCGATATTCTTGTAGCGTGCCTTTGTAAATTTTGCGCTCCAGTGCTACAAGAATAAGGTTAACTCTGTTTTGGCGCTTTTTTACAGCTTTTTGTCATTTTGAATGAATTTTAAAAGCTGTTTGAGAAATGACTATGCATGACTATGCTCAGAATATGATTTATGAATCCATTATTTGATATGATGACTTTTGAAAACCCTTTAACAAAATAAAAACCTAAAGTTTAAAACTTGAGAATTTCAAAAGAAAGTTCAAAATTTCATATAAAAACTAAAAATTTTCTAAAAGAGGAAAAAATCAAATTAAAGAAAATAAATAACTTGAAACAAAAAAGCAAATCAAACAAAATTTGAAGAAACAAGTCACTGACTTAACATTTGGCTCCAGTTGCGGGATGAAGTCCTCCCTGGGAGGCTTCAAGAACCTGTAGACCAGTGCCTTCTGTCTGCTATATTATCTATTTGTCTGCAAAACTTGCATTGGGCTATGGAGTCTTATTATGCTTCACTCACACCGGTATGTACAATGAATAGTGAAAATCTCCTTATAGACTGTAAAAATGCTTGAGGAATCACCCATTAACAGGGCTGGACAACTCCTCACCTTCCAATGACTGCAAGATAAAAGTATTATTTTCCAAAACTTTTGACACCAAGAAAGGGCCAAACCAAAGATTGTCAAACTTACCATGTTTACCCTTTTGCTCCTTTCTTGCATCCCACCTTAGAACCATATCAGCAACTAAAAAAGTATTTTCTTTGATGTTTCTATCAAATCTGCTTTTTATCTTGGCTCTGTACAACTGTGCCTTTTCATCCACCTTTTCCCTGTTTTGCTGTAACTCTATCATCTCAAAAATTCTCCTTTGCATATCATCTGGCTCCTCTTGGGAATTCTGGAGAAATTTCATCACTAGGATCGCCAAATGAACAGGGAAAACTGCCTCTGTACCATATACTAACTGATAGGGAGAAGTTCCAATTGCTCGTTTCACTGTGATTCTATCAACCCACAATGCATATTTCAGCATTGAATCCCATGATCTTTTGTTATGCTTTAGCAGCTTCTTAATGCTCTGAATGATATTCTTATTAGAGGATTCATCCAAGCCATTACCCTGGGGGTAATAAGGAGTGGAATGCTTCAGCAAAATACCATTCTTTTCAAAAAATGCTATCATTGCTTTAGACTTGAAGGCCTTAGCATTATCTGTCATTAACTTCTGAGGACAGCCAAACCTGCTCAGGATATTTTCTTCAATGAAATCCATGATTACCTTGTCTGTGGCATTCCTTGTAGGAATGGCTTCCACCCATTTAGTGAAAAAATATGTTGCGGTCAGAATCCAATGGTGCTGTCCTGAAGATGCTGGATTAATTTCTCCAATAAAATCCAGACCCCATTGCTGGAAAGGAGCATTTACTACAATGGGTTTCAAAGGTAAAGACAACAATTTCTGTTTTTCAGCAAACTTCTGACAAGGGACACATGCCCTTACCTACTGATAAACATCTGCAAACAAGGTAAGCCAATAGTATCCAGCTCTCAAAATTCTGTATGTTGTTGTCTTCCAGTAGTTGTGCCCTCCACAAGCACCCTCATGAGAGTCAGAAATCACTCCTTCAATCTCAGATTTATCCAAACATCTAAGCAGAATACCACCTGGGTCCTTCTAGAATAGTTGTTCTTCCATCAAACAGTACTTAGTAGCTTTAAGCCTTAAAGATTTAGCAGCCTTCCTATCCAAATGCTCAGGACATTGTAAAAACAACAAAAAAATACACTATGTATGCATACCGGGTAGATGCTGAGTAAAAATCCATTATCTTCTCTTTTTTCAGTGCTGCTTGATCTTCTTCTTGAGCTATTTCTTCAGCCATAACATACAGTCCCAGAGCCTGACAATTTGATTCAGCCAGCAGCTTGGCTAAACCCTGTCCCTTAACAAGCTTAGTAGGTATGATCTCCACATCATACTCCATAATCTTTGCAATCCATTTGCCTCTCTTCCCTTCACTATTAGGCTGTGTTAAGACATCTTTCACAACAGCATTTGGAACAAATGAAATGACTTTTGAATGCAGGACATAAATTCTGAAAAATTTCAAAGCCTTCACCGGAGCATAAGCCTGTTTCTCCAATATACTATACTTCAGCTCAGAATCTCTGAGAGTCTTACTGAAAAAGGCAATAGGCTGTTCCAATCCTTCTTTATTCTTCTGAAGTAAGACAACTGCAATTGTGTCTTCTGATGCAAATGAGAAAGTAAGGAATTCTTTAGTAAAATCAGGACTTACCAATACAGGTGCTTGAGTAAGATCTATTTTAATTTTCTCAAATGCAGCCTTTGCCTTAGAAGTCCACCTAAATTCTTGATCCTTTTTAGCATGGTTGTGATCTGTTTAATGGTTTCAGCAAAGTTGGGAATAAACCACCGCAGAAAATTTATTTTTCCAATGAATGATTGAACATCCTTTTTACTCCTAGGTGAAATAATCTTCAGTATAGCTTTCACTCTTTCCGGATCTATTCTGATGCCATCAGCAGACACCAAGTGGCCAAGTAGTTTACCTTTTTGCACAGCAAAATGTGACTTCTTTGGATTTAGAGAAAGGCTAAATTTTTTGCATTTTAGGAAGGTCTGCCTCAAATGCTTCAAATGCTCATCATCTGACTGCGAGAAAATAGTAATGTCATCCAAATAAATAACCACAAACTTATCTTTTTCTCCCACAAAGGCAATATCCATTTCTCTCTGAAAGGTTTCTCCAGCATTCATTAAGCCAAATGGCATCTTGTCATACATGAATTTCCCCTAGGGAGTTGTAAAGGCTGTCTTCTCCTTATCATCAGGGTGCATTGCAATCTGATTGTACCCTGAGAAACCATCCACCATAGAGATCCTTTGTGCTCCAACCACTTGCTGCAATACCTGTTCAATCTTAGGAAGAGGATAGTTGTCTTTTAATGAATATCTGTTCAGGTTTCTGAAATCAACACATAATCTGATCTCTCCATTCTTTTTTCTGACAGGGACCAAATTATCCACCCAGGAAGAATACCTAAGAGGAACTATGATCTTTGCATCCAACAGCTTCTTCACTTCTTTTTCAATTACGAGAAACAAAGCTGGATTGATCCTTCTCAGTTTCTGACGAAATGGTTTAACATTTTCCTTTAAAGGCACCTTATGCTATATGATTCCTGTATCATAAGTTCTTAGTTCTTCATAGGACCATGCAAAGACATCCACATGCTCTTTTAACAGTTTGATATATCTATTTCTTTGTTCAACTGTCAATGATTTAGAAATTTTGACCATTCTAGGATGTTCAGCTGAACCAATATTGCAGTCTATCACATTCTCTTCTGAAGACTGAATAACAGGCTTTGAGGGTGTATCATCCTTTGTAAATATTATTTTAGGTAAATATTCGATGATCTTATGACCTGCTATCTCTTCTACAACAATTTCATCCAGCTGTTCTTCTTCATCATCCTCATCCTGATCAATTAAGGAATTTGAAAACTCATCTGTAAGTTCAATGAACCTTTTAATCTCAGTATCATCTTCAAACACTCTCCATTTTTTTACATTATCAGGTACAGAAGGTTTGTACCTTATTTCAATTGGATATTTCAGCTGAGTGGTTTTAGGGATTCTGAAGTGTGTGGTAGCTAAAGCCAATGAATCTGCTGTCTGATTATAATCCCTTGGAATGTAAGTAATATTAAAAGCCACAAAATAGTTTTCAAGCATGTCCCATACCTCATTCCGATAAAGCTTCAACAAACCCTGCTTCACTTGATAGTTGTTCTTCACCTGCTGAACAACTAGTTCGGAGTCGCCAAATGCAGCAATCTGCTGAATGCCCAAATCTTTAGTAGCTTTTAATCCCAGTAGCAAAGCCTCATACTCAGCAGTATTGTTTGTAGTAACAAATTCCAACTTATACATGAGCCTCACTGTTTCACCTCCAGGAGATTTGAGAAGAACTCCAGCTCCAGCACCCTCTTTGCATGAGGATCCATCAAAATACAATTTCCACAGTACATTTTCTTCCTGTTTGCTGTGTTTTATTGGTTGTTCCTTTTCCACTTGTAACAGACCAGTAGAATTATCTTCCTCACTGAAATGTAGCATACATGTACCAAGATCTTTATCAACAGAGTACAGTGGGTCATTAGTGGGATTCTTGTCATCTGTCACTATGTAAGCAAACTACAGCTCTCTGTACAGTCTTCTAGTTTCTCCACCAAACACAGGAATGGTGGCATATGAAAGGTCCATTTGTAAGGTTCCTCCAACCTTTTTAGCCCATGACCTAGATAGAAGCAAACCAAATTTCGATGTTATATCATCTATCACAACATCCATTATCACACTTTTCATGGGCAACTGAGCTAGGCTGACAACCATGTCCTTTATTAATCCAAGACACTTCACTGTTCGGGAATCAAAGGCATATAGGTCATGGTAAGGTTTAGTGATACTCAGGCCCAAAGCTTCCATAACAACCTTTGGCATCAAATTGTGGGATGCTCCTGAATCTAAAAGGAATTTGTGAATCATTTGCTCATGGACTGTCAAGGTGACATAGAAAGGAGGTGAAGCACCAGCCTCATTTTCAGTTTTTTCAGCTAGGGCCGATCCAATAAATATTCTAGGGTTTTCTTCCTACAAATTAACTGTGTCTGAAACAAGCTGATTGCTTGCTGAATTCATCACTTTTAAGAATGTTTGTTTATATGAAGGGTTCTTTATTAACTCAGTTAAAGGTACAGGAATCTTTAACTTCCCTAATTCATTCTCCAAACTGAAATTCTGAACATATTTGTTTACCTATTCCACCTCTGGTGTCTTCTTTGATTTTTCTGCAACTTGTCTTTTTTCTGGCACAGGATCAGCTGTTTGTTTAGCAGGGATAATCTCAGCAGGGACAACTGCTTTCTTCTTTGGGGCTTACACCACCTGCTTTGGGCCTGATCTGAGATTTATAGTCTTCTTGGGTCCATTCTGATGAACAGCAGCAGCCACAGCAGTTTTTTCTAATTCCAGGTCATCCTCAGCTTCAAACATGTCTACATCATAATATTCTGCATTCAAAAATTCTTCTTCAGTAACAAAACCTCTAGATAATCCATCTCCAAAATTATTCATATCCTGATAAGTCTCAGTCTCTTCAAAAAGCAGTTGTTCATCAACTTCTTCTTCATCAGCTACATTATTCTGAAGAGGTGGGAGCACTCTCTGATCTTCATTTTCTCTCCTTTCTCGCTGGATATCATTGTTCCTGCGCTCTCTTGGCATGAATCTAGGAGCAAATTGCCTCCTGAACTGATTCTAGTTATTTGGATTTCGTTCAGCTTCTAGACCAGGTTTGCCAGAATTCTTTTCAAGCTCTAATTTATTCAATTTTGCAGTGAGAATCTTTACCAGCTTAGCCATTTCATCAATCTTGGCTTCAGAAGAATGAGGAGCAGAACTTCCTGAAGTTGCTTCCTTCTTTCTCTTTTTATCATAAAGCTGCTGGGCTATTTCTTTCTTAAGTTTGTTTGAAGCCAATAAATTGGACTCAACCTCCAATGATGCATCTTGCATGTTCAGCAAGGTGACAGGTCTCCTTTCTCTCAATAATAGAGAAAATTCATGGTCAAAGGCATTGGCATAGCTGAGTTTAGCTGATGTTTCAGTAGGCTTGATTTCTGCTGGAATCCCACTATACATTTTGTTAAACCTTTTGGAAAAATCTGCAATAGTCTCCTCTTTTTTTCTTCTAAGAGCTCAAAACTCAGTTATATAGTAGGTGTGATCTTTTGTGTCTCCCCATTGCCTCATGAAGAGATCCCGGAGCTCTTCAATTATAGTGATGGAGTTGGAAGGAAACTCTCTGAACCATTTCCTTACATCCCTATCAAGGCTCTTAACAAATACCCTCATCCATACATCTTTGATCTCAATGTTTTGATTATCAGCATAACTCAGGAAAGCCTCCCAATGTTCCTCAGCAGTGGTTTCTCCCTGTCCATTGAACTTGGGCATACACTTCTGGTAATCACCTCCAGGCAATGCATGTAAAGGCTGAGGTAAGACTAATGGTGCATACTTGGCTGCAATCATCTGGTCCATCATGTCTATGGGAGGGTTTTGGGCTGCCATCTTTGGACTAACTGGTTTTGAAGAAGAAGCTTGACTAGAAGTTGACTGAAAATAACTTTGACCTAATTTCAATTGAAAAAGAGGTATTTTACCAGGAGAGGCAGCTTTGGCTTTTCTAAAATATTGAGGATTTGTAAAGATTTGAAAAGAGCTATCAGGTATAATAGGCTTGATCCAAGGTGAGGTTTCAGATGAATGTAATGAAGCACCCAATTGGTCAGGGTCACAGAGGGCTGATAAATATTGAGACCTTCAGAGTTTTCTTGTTGTTTTCAATATTTGTTCAGGGTCTGAAACCCCTGAATGTAACGGTGAAGTAGGTTTGCTCCTATTTCCCACTCCTCTAGAAGCCACTGTGACAACTTTGGTGAAAAATTAGCCTTCAAAAGTGCTGGTTTAAGTCCACCTCTTAAACCAGTAAAATAGATGAGTATCCTATGGAATATATGCTTCAGCTTTGTCCCCGGCAATGGAGCCAAAGATGTTTGTGCTAGAAATTGTTTCCAAGGCCAAAGAAACAAGCCAACACAATCTCAAAATAAAATCAATAAAGTAAACTGGATTTAGGGTTTCTACAATGTTTTAGTGGTTGTAAAATTTTGGGGAAAGACAGGAAATACACTCATGAGAAAAGTAATAACTAAATCATAAACAAAAGAAGACAAAGATGCATGATACATTCAACAAGATCCAACAGAAACAGTATTGAAGTTCATTCATAAAAGACAAGCATCACCAGCATATAAACATAAACCAGTAATGAGTATATCAATTAAGCAACTAGACAAGCTGAACAATGAAGCCAACACAGAAACTGAAGGGTAAAAGTGTCATATATCTCATAATTTCATCATCAAATGCATATAAGAGCTTTATACTTAACTCATGAACAAGTCTGAATTCATGAACAAGTCTGCAGACCTCCTGAAGCTATCCCAAAAATCGAACCCTCTCAATGACCTTCTAATCTCTCTAAATAGAGTTTTTTACAAAATCAGTTAGGGATCAAAAACCCTAACTACCTCAACCTATTCGATGGGATAAAGTGAAATTTAGAATATTACAAAATATACTATTTTCTAAAAATAGTAAAACAACTAACTAACATGTTCCTCAAAAAGAGATAACAAAAAACTAAATCAAAAGCTAACTCATAGCTCTTTTGCTGCCTCAGCCAGCAGAGCAATGCCATCTAGTGCTTGATCTTTCCTCTTAGCTTTCTTCTGCTCCTACTCCAGGTCAGTTATCTTCTTGGTGAGTTCCTCATTTCTCTGCTGCAAGTCCTTGACTGTCTTCTCCAACTCTGAACAGTGCAAATCAGTGGTTCCTTTTATTTTGAGAACCTCTTTAGACACTACTGTCATCTCATGACAATGGTCATTGACATCCTGAAGATCTTCTTTAAGCTTTCTGTTGGCCATCATCAACCCCTCATTGACCTCTTGCATATGTTTCATCTGCTGTTTGTACTGCTGAATAATTTTCTGCAAGTTTTCTTTATCTATGTCAACTGACCTTCCTGTCATGATCTCTTGCTCAAAACTAGGGATCTCAGGTATGTCTGCATCCTTTATTAACATGTCTGGAATATTAGAATCTTTCAGAATACCTGCTTGCTTAAGTATAAGTTCATCTCCCTCTTCCCATTCTTGATCTTCAACAGGAGGTATTTCAGCTTTTTCTTTTTGCTGCTGCTTTATGAGTTCATTTCTTATTTCAAGAAATATGGTAAACAATTCAAACTCGGGCTGCCCTATTTTTCTCTTTATTTTAATGTTTATTTTACCAATTTCTGGCTCTTCATTTGAGGAATTATCAGTCAAGACAGTCTCTTATTTGGAATTCAATTTTGGATTGAGTAACCTCTTCATATTCCATCTTAGTTTATTTGTTGGCCTGGTTTTAGGCCTCCAATATGGGGTTACAGTCCTTTTCTTCTTCTTATTAGGTTTGACTACTTTGATCTTTGAAGTGAAGAATTATCTACAGGTTTCAGTATTGACTTCTGCTTTAGCAATTGGCTGCTCCTCTTCCAATAAATATCCCTCATCATCAGACAAAATGGTGATGGGACTTCTCTGTTTGGTTTGAACCTCATCTTCGGGCATAGCAACCTTTTTTACAACAGCAGCCTTAATTTTCTTGGAAACTGCTGCTGGTGTCAACTGCTGCCTAGGCTGCAATTTCTCTTCTGAAAACAATGAATACCTGCCTGTAGTGCCAACTGAAGACACTTTGAGTTTACTGTCAAGCTCCACATGCTCTGCTACCTTCTCAACTTTGACATCCTCCTTGCCTGCAGGTTTAGTTTTCTGACCTAATTTTCTCATCATCACCTTCCCTTTGTCTGCTTGCCTCTTAGGCTGCTGATCTTCTTGTTTGACCTGAAAACCTGACCAGAAAAGAAAAAAGTCCCAAGTTTTACCTTCATGCTGCAAAGCAGTGCTAATAATCAACTTAATTAGCCCATGATGAAAGATGGACTGAGAAGAATGGTCCATATGCCCTTTGACCCTGCTAGCCATTTTCTGCAAGCTTTTGAATAAGAAGAATGGAAGGTTCATCTTGAACTCTCCCACCATATGTTTCAAAAACCTGAAGTGATACTTAAACACATAAGCATAACTGCCCTCGCAAGTAATATAACTCTACAAAATTTTGATTGGTTCTAACCATTCCTTTCTGAAATTTTGAATAAGAATGCCTTTATTCCAGTCAAGAGTGACATTTGGTAATAGGTATCTCTGAGGATCAAAGGTAAAATGAAATTTCTTAAACCATAGTTCACCTTCATTCTTAATCCCTGTTGCTTCTGCAATCAGCTCCACTGTCAGTCTGAACTTAAAGGTGTCAAAGGTCACCATATCATTTTTAAAGCATTGTGCAAACTTAAAATAAACTTCAGCATTATACCCATCTATCTTCTTGAAAAAGTCCATCCAACCAGCCTATTGGAATAGTTCAACACACCCAGGGAGTTTTTCAATCCAACCCACATCAGTAGGTTCAGCCATGTTCACTTTACCACTCTTACCCATTTTTTCTTCAAAAAACTGGAAACTGTATGACTTTAGGGTTCAGTAGATGATCTAGTAAATGATTTTCTGTCTCTCAAGTTTCACAGACAGCTCTCCTTACTCTTCTCTGACTGCTCCTTTTGTTTTCTTGATACAGGGATTTGTTTACAGTCATAAGAGACTTAGATCATTTGAAACCACTACCACTAATAACTATCATTCTATTTAATTATCCTAATGACTGTCCATCTCCAACATATAGAATGAACCTGTGTATTAGTACCCATACCCTGCCAGAATCATGTATAAACAATTTCTGCACAAAAGAGTTTTATATGAAGAATCTCAACTGTCAACCTTTTAGACTAAATGCAGATTGTTTATAGGCATAGATGAAAAGATTTATAGAGCAGAAACAATCTTAAACTTAGTCCAATTTAGCTCTCAGTAATTCTAGTATCAAAATGACAGTAGGTCTTCCTCTACTCTCAAGCCTTTAGCTCTTCGCTGCTTCTTTTGGTTTTCAAAAACAGTAAGCTTCAAAACCTAGAAAAATTAGGTCTTTAGGCTACCTAGGTTTTCATACTGTCTCAAATGTCCATTTCCTTCATCTCATGTTGCACCAGCAACAATATTAAATTTGAATCATCGTAACATACATTGTTTTCAACCCAGCCTCTTTTAAAATTCAACAAATGCATAGTCCAATATAAAGCTAATTTTCATTCCTCCACTTAAGAACATCTCAACATGTCTCAGGAAGATATTTCTTTGGATGAAATTTCATTTAACAGCACAATTTAACCTTTCCCTTGATCAATTTTGCTAAAACGAACCCCACCGAAAAAGCCCCAAATTTTCAGCTATATTGGCTTATCGTGGAATACCTTTTAATTGATCGACTGTAGATACTTTGAACCGTTCTTCATATTGTTTGAGTAACGACCTGAGAGTTACAGGTGTCTTTCAGGGTGCAATTTAATTCCAGATGTCAAATTGAAGAAGCCCTAGTTTTTTGAGTGACTATGAGAACCTCCACTCGGCTTTGCAACTGTAATCTCCGTGTTTTTAGGCCGACACCGTCATTTCATTAACTCCTCAGCTTTAAGAAAAGATAAGAAGTGATTCTCCTCAGATTAAACTTGATTTAACCGGCCATCTGTCGTGATAAGTTGCATTATAATTCATGATGACCACGCTCTTCCTTATGACCTGAAACCACCTGTTCTTATGACAATTCCTGAGTTCACACGTAGCAAACACCTCACAGCATGTGATTAGTCACTCACCATTTGAAATCATGCCAAATTTTTGCTGAAAAACCAGAAAAAATGATAGTTGCGATATTCTTGTAGCGCGCCTTTGTAAATTTTGGGCTCCAGCACTACAAGAATAAGTTTAACTCTGTTTTGGCGCTTTTTTACAGCTTTTTTTCATTTTGAATGAAGTTTAAAAGCTGTTTGAGCAATGAATATGCATGACTATGCTCAGAATATGATTTATGAATCCATTATTTGATATGATGACTTTTGAAAACCCTTTAACAAAATAAAAACCTAAAGTTTAAAACTTGAGAATTTCAAAAGAAAGTTCAAAATTTCATATAAAAACTAAAATTTTTCTAAAAGAGGCAAAAATCAAATTAAAGCAAATAAATAACTTGAAACAAAAGAGCAAATCAAACAAAATTTGAAGAAACAAGTCACTGACTTAACACAGGGCAAGGTTTAGAAATTGGCCTTGAAACCACCAATGCCAATAAAGGCATCAAACTGTCTCGGTGAAAAACAACCTGAGGAGGAAACCATTCACTGGAAAACTCAATCTTTCTCCTTCCAATTCATCTAGATAGAAGGAGTTCGTTCCTGCTATTTCATCGATGATGTATGGTCCCAACCACAAGCTGTCGAGCTTCCCATGTTTCCCAAGTTTTTCCCGTCGTTTGTCCCAACGTAGAACCGTGTCACCTACTTGGAAGGAACCTGGCCGGGTAGACTTATCAAAGGCTCTCTTGACCTTGTCTAAATTTCCGATACTATGGTCAAGAGAGTTTCTTCTGCTCTCATCTAGCTCAATCAACTGGTTTATTCTATTCTGGATGGCCTCTTGATCTAAGCTAAATGTCTGGAGGAGCTGATAAACTGGAAGCTTTAGGTGGACTGGTAAGGTGACATCAAGGCCATAGACTAGTTCTAAAGGGCTCCTCCTGATTGAACTTTTCTTAGTGATCCTGCCGGCCCATAATGCTAATTTGATTTTGCTATCCCAAGCCTTCTTATTGTCACCCACAATTTTTTTGATTATGGTCATTAAGTTCTTGTTACTTGATTCTGCTAGACCATTTCCTTGGGGATAGTAATTGGATGAGTGAGATAGGATAATGCCGTACTTGAAACAAAAAGATGACATATCGGAAGAAACAAAGAATGGGCCATTATCCGTGATTATTCTAGCTGGCACACTGAATCTTATGATGATCTTATCCTCTAAGAAATCCATGACTATAGCATCGGTTTCCTTTTTGGTGGGTATCGCCTCTACCCAATTGGTAAAATAATTTGTGGTGGTAAGAATCCAAGAGTAACCATTGCTCGAGTTATCCTTGAACTTACCGATGAAGTCAAGCCCCCATTGCTGAAAAGGGGCTTGGACTACTATTGGATTTAGAGGCAAGGCTTTCATTTGTTGCTTTCCGGTGAATAACTGACACTGGGGGCAAACTCTGACAGCCTTGTGCACATTCGAAAATAGGTTTGGCCAATAGTAGCCTGCTCTAAGGATTTTGTGGGCGGTTGTTTCTGCCGCAAAATGTCCACCACAAAATCCTGAATGGAACTCAACCATGAGTTTCTTCGACTCAGGTTCATCGACACATCTAAGTATCAAACCATCTTGGTTTCTCCAACCCAAACCATCTTTGGTCAAATAATACTTAGTTTCCTTTAACCTCAATGCCCTTCTTTTATGGCCAAGTAAGTGATCGGGGCATGTAAGGTTGCGGAGGAAAAAAATGATGTCAGTGTACCAGGGGTGCTGCTCTAATCTCTGAAACTCGTCTGATACACTTTGCTCTGAATTGCTGCTCTAGTAGATTATTCCTAAAGCCTTTTCATTTCCTTGGGTCAGCATCTTTGCAAGACCCTGTCCCTTAATTAATTTAGTAGGTTTTATCTCCAAATCATATTCTTGAATTTTTGAAACCCACTTACCCCTAACTCCTAGGCAGTCCTGCTGTGACATGATATCTTTGACAGCTGCATGGGGTACATATCCAATGATTTTGGAGTAACCTATATAGGTTCTGAAATGTTTAAGGGACTTGACAAGAGCATAGGCCTATTTTTCCATCGTGGTATACTTCAATTCTGAATTTTGTAAGGCTCTACTCATAAAGGCTATGGGTTGCTCTTGTCCCTCCTTATTCTTTTGAAGTAAAACACTGACAATGGTGTCTTCTGAGGAAAAGGAGAATATCTGGAATTCTTTGGAATAATCTGGACTAGTCAAGACCGAGGACATGGATATGGCATTTTTTATGGACTTGAATGCAACTTTCCCTTCATCTGTCCATTCAAACTTAGCATCTTTCTTTAATAGCTTTTGTAGAGGTTTCATTAATTCTGCTAAGTTTGGGATGAATCTTCTTATGAAATTGATTTGACCATTAAAGGACTGGAGAGCTTTTAGATTCTGAGGCAAGGGGACTTTTTTAATAGCTTCAACTCTCTCAGGATCAACCTTGACACCATATTTAGAAATTATGTGCCCCAACAACTTGCCTTCAATAGTTACTCCAAAGATCGAGTTGGCAGGATTCAAGGAAATACCATATTTCTGACATCTTGTAAAAACCTGCCTAAGATGACTTATGTGGTCAGATCTTTCTTTTGAAAAAAACATTTAAGTCATCCTGATATATTTTGATTATGTTGCCTATAAGTTATTTGAAGGCAAAATCCATGGCTCTTTGGAAGGTGGCACCCACATTCAATAAGCCAAAAGGCATTCTTAGAAATTTATAGGTACCGCAAGGTGTGGTGAATGTAGTCTTGTGTTGATCCTCTTTATTTACCAACACCTGGTTATAACCGGAAAATCCATCCAACATGGACATCATTCCTGATCCTGTTACTCTTTGAAGTAATGTTTCCATGTCGGGTAATGGGTAATTATCTTTGAGGCATGATGTATTCAAATTCCTAAAATCTTCACATATTCTAATTGACCCATTCTTCTTTCTGACAACAACTAAGTTGGAGCACCAAGATGAATGTCTTTTAGGTGCTATAATCCCTGCCGCTAACATCTTCTGAAGTTCCTTCTGCACAATGGGGGCCAACTTAGGATTTATTCACCTAAGTTTTTTTCGGAAAGGTTTGACCTCCTTAGCTTCTTCTGTGAGGGGAATAGTGTGTTGAAACACATCCTCCCTATAGGATTTAAGTTCATCATAACTAAAGGCCAATACATCTCTATACTCTTTGATTAGGTTGATCAAATTGTTCCTTTCCTTTTCCGAGGTACCCTTTCCAATTTTTATTAACTTGGGATCCTTGTCAGTTCCTATGTTTATTTCTATATAATTCCCAATTTTTGTTTCTTCTTTTTGTTTTTTATGATGATCCTGTCGATCGAAAAGATTCTCGAAAGATATAAGGCTACTCGGGATGTGATTCCTTTCATTATCCTCGCACTCCTGATACTCTTTACCTTCCTGCTGATAACTGATCTTGCAACCTTCGAACTCTTGTAGATTGTGGATGAATCTCAAGAGTTGCTCATCATCTTTGAACACTTGCCAATGGTCTATATTATCCAGAATTGAAGGTCTGAAATTGATTTCCATCTTTCCATTCCCATTAATCATTTCATCTGATGGCTAGAGGGTGGATGCTGCTACTGCCAATTTATCTGCTAACCCATTCATTTCTCTATGGACCTTTTGAATGTTGAGTGCATCAAACCATTCCATAGTGTCCCATGTGGCATTTCTATACTTTCTTAGTCTGTCATTTTTACATTGATACTGATTCTTAATCTGGAGGACCACTAGATATGAGTCACCCTTTATGTTCAACATCTTTATCCCCATATATTTAGCAGTTTCTAACCCTAGGATCAATGCCTCATACTCGGCTACATTGTTTGATGCTTCAAACTCTAACCTGAACGAAAAATTGTAGATTTTATCTAAAGGAGAGATGATCACGATGCCCGCACCCTTTCCGGTTTTGGAATAAGCCCCGTCAAAGTACATTTGCCAAACTTCATCGATCTTTTCATTTTTAATGTTTTCCTTAATAGGGGCCATGAAATTTGACAAGATAGCATAGTTTCCAAAATTATCAGTGAAATGAACAAATTCATTTCTGGGCTTCTTAGAGTTTTCTACATGTCGTTTCCTCAACTTTTCTTTGTGGAGAATCACCCTAGTGTTCTCTAATGCCGGTATAGTAGCATATGTCCAATCCATTTGGATGTTCCCACCAAGAGTTGCAACCCATTTTCTGGATAGCAACATACCCCAATTATCTGGAACATCTATTACCACCACATCCATCGACATGTCGATATCGAGATACTTAGCTAACTTGACCTGTAAATTTAATATTATCCCTACCACTTCAACCTCTCTTGCATCCATGGCACAAACATTGTGGTAGGTTCGGGTGACCCTTAGATTTAGCTGCTCTATTACTTTCCTTGTCATGACATTTGATGAAGCACCTGAATCTAACATACAGTTATGAAGGATAAGTTTATCAACTAAGAGGGAGACATAAAAAGGTGGGTGGTCTTCTCTCCTCAGATCAACACTGTTGAGGACTAAGGGCATATCTATAAGTTCAATAAGTTTAGCTTCAAATATAGCATTGTTATTAGGAAGAGGATCCTCTTCTATAATATTATGAGCTTCACTTTGGCTATCCTCTAAGGATTTCAACAACTTTTCCTTTTGACTAAGAATTTTAAGGACATTAGTTGCATAAACATGAATTTTAGCATTACTTATCCATTCTCCCATATCAATATTTGACTCAGGGACAATAGGAGGATCTGGGAGGGAAGGAGTGGTTACCTTTTGCTTGTACTATTTAGACGGTGATTGCTTTTCTCTCTTTTGATACACAGCTCCCTTGAACTTGGCCTCCTTCATTTCCTTAATTGCTTCCGGAGGAGGCATTACACCATAAAAGTTAGACAAGAAATCCTTCTCGAAACCATAATCCATGGCCTGCTGCCAATACTGGTTGGATAGAGGATAGGTTTAGCCTACCATGTACACATGATCAGACTCGCCTGATGTTGTTTCCTGATTACTGACCTCCGCCATCCCATGTTCTATAACCTGGTTTGCTATGTAGCAAGTGCTTTCTGGGTGGAATTGCTCATAAGGTCTACACCATGGAATTACTTCATCTACCAGGTTAGTTGATTCTAACTGGTTTGGAATCCTAGGCTCTTGCCGAGGAAACTTCTTTTGATACACTTGATTATGTTTTGGCTGAAAATTCCTAGGTCCATTATTTCTCTCCAGTGTAACTATTCTGTTCTGAATATTATTTAATTGCACAGATTGGTTTGTCATGAATTTTTCAAACAGGCTAGTTACCTTTTCAATGGGGTCTTTAGAGGTTTCCTTTTCCTCTAACTCAATGGCCTTTCCCTTCTCTTTGTTGTATGAAGTGTTTCCCCTAGTGTAACCTGGAATGTTGGATTTCCCCGAAGATTGCATATTCTTTTCTATCTTCTCGACCAGATCCTGAGCAGTTTTTAGATCGGTCGGATCTTTGTCTCTTAATTGGTATCTCAAATCACCATTGAAAGATTCGATGTAAGATATGAGGATGGAGGCATCCCTTGGCTTGATCTCTCTAGGGAGGTCTGCAACTACCCGTCTGAACTTAGTACTAAATTCATCGATGGTTTCATTTTCCATCTTCTTTATATTATGAAGGGCAGCAAGAAAATGTCTTGGTTCTTTCTTTTCCCCCTATTTATTCTTAAATCCTTCTAGGAATTCATTAAGGGTTTTATATGAATCATCACCAAGGTATCCATACCATTCTGCAACATCATCCTCTAAGGATAAAGCAAAGAGCTTCATTTTGATATCTTCATGGTTAGAGGCAACACTATCGCAGTAACTGACTAGGTGCTTTTCAAACTTTCGAAGATGAGTCTTGGTAGTGGTAGCATTATTTCCCTCGAATATGGGGAGCTTCTTGATAGCATCATTCGGAATGTCATGAGGAGCACTTGCTATCTGAGAAAAGTCAAGGGGTTTGTAAAATTCCGTCATTTCTTGAGATTGGAAGGTATGACTCTCTACAAATATGTGTTGGATATCTGAGAGGGATTGGTCTCCTAAATATTCAAGGTTTCTACGAGAAGTCTGCCTATTCAATATTTCCCTAATAAACCTTTCGGGATCAGGGAGAAGATTGAATAATTGTCAATGGTTCCTTCGGGTAGAAATTCTTGAAGGGATGTTAGACAGTGGAGTCGCCAGATGGATTGAGTTTTAATTTTATGTTTTTTAAAGACTAGATCAATCAATTTTTTTTTATCTTTTTAGTTGTTTAGAAAAAAGTTAAGCTAAGTTGTACTTAGGAATAAACAGATTTATCCCTGACAACGGCACCAAAAGATGTTGCCGCCTTTCACACACCTGGGTCACGTGGCAGAAATCTTCAAGCCACTCAGTGTGTCCTTGGGGGAAAGTCCCGAGTCAAGGCTATCACCTTGTTCTTGACTCCTCCGTTTAGGCTCAACTCCTAACGAAGCCAAGGGGGGTAGACCCTATTAAGTTACTACGAATAATTACTTAGTGTTGTGATGTTAAATTGAATGAGTTGCTTAGGAGTTTGCAATTTAGCTATAGATAATCAAATATGGCAAGATATAAAAGATGAACACACGAATGCACAATGCTGAGACACGATATATATAAAACAAGAAAATAACCAGTGCCTTAGAATGGAGTCAGAAAATAAAAACAATGTACTTGCATGTGCTTGGAGTGAGTGTTTTGCGATTGCCTCTTGGTATATTTTAAGTTAAAATTGCAATGTGAGTTGATTAAAATTAGGCTAAGGGGGGACTCTAGATATACCCGAGAGTACTTGGAGTATGTCCAAAACTAAACCTTCATGGCTACCTGCAAGGAATATGTGGGCTGAAATGGAGTCTCTGGGGCTATTGTTCGTAACGCACCCGTTAGGGTGTGACAGAGATCGGCGTCCCAAGGTCACTTTTCAGAAGTTCCTGCTTCCTTTGGGTATTTTGCCACCGTAAAGGTTTGATCTAGGTGTTGGATTTTCACCTGATGGTTTGTAAGTTGGGGAGAGTGAGTCCTAATTATACTAGTCACCCAAGTGCTTTTGATACAGCTTGACTAATTGGACGAACTGAATCCAAGTGTAGAGCATACACACTGGAGTCTTGTCAATTTTAGTAAGTTTTAAACTGGATGTTCTTGTTTAAAAGAAAACCCTCCAAGAACCTCTTTCGATCCAAGTGGATCTCAATTGGGGAATCGAGGAGGGGTTAATTTTATAGTTTCTGATAAATGAATGATAGAAAAAGCAAACAAATACACAATTCTAGTTTCTTAATTAATCCTACCACGAATCTCTTTTCCCTTTCGGGTCAATCGGGAAATCGTGGGGTAAGTATTACGATTACTTTGAAATGTAAGATATGGAGTATGGAATTAATAATGAAATATATCATACTACCTTAGAGATTATATCAATACTATTTTGAAAATAAATGAGCAAAAAGTAACAAAAAGGACACCGACGCAAATCCCCCTAGGGGGGATGGGGAATGGGCTCGAAAGAGCCTATTCAAAGAATAATTTTACTAACAGTGGTTAAAATATCAAAGAAATGATATATCAGAAACTTCTTGGTCCTTATACAGGCTGAAACCAAGATCTTACAATTATGCAAAACAAATTTAAGATTTTAGTGAAAAAGGGAGACCCCTGGGGGGATTTGAACGCTCCTGAAGCCACTTCGGACAGAAGCTTCCTTTCATATCTGTCAAACATAATAAAATATAGTGAGAATGTTAGAATAAAATACACCCAAAATCACTTTAAGAGTACCTTTGGATCAGCCTACCTTATCTAAAAAAAAATGAAGTTAAAACTAGTTAAAACAGGCGAAAGGGAACCAAGGAAAGCAAGCTTTCCTTGGGATCTTGGCTTGTTGTTTGTGCAGACAATGAAATATGCACTGATATTGTAGAATATTAAATTTTATAACAGAAAAAGGAAATCTAATGCATGTGATGTACAAGTTTTCTTTAAATTTTCATGCAAAAAGACGATTTCCCTAAAGCTAGATCTAGAATGCTTATGAAACTTTTTTAACTGCAAGATCTAGACTATAGGATTTGATAAGATAGATATATGTTGGAATTTCTTTTAATATGGTATATCTAATCAAAATCAAAGCTACGAACAGAGTAACCGGGTAAAAATGTTGATTTTTTATAGAAATGAGAAGAAGAGGAGAGAAGGTCGGATCGTTGCTTGAATGGAGCAAGCTGAAAGGAGGCCTTTTTGTGGAGTGCTAAGGGATAGAGTATTGATCTTATTGGATAGGAATGGTGTCAATCTAGATCCTCACCTTCATCCAATCGGGAACCTGCAACTAAATAACACAATCCTGCACACACCTCGTGAGATTTGGATATAGATGTATAAAGCAACAAAAATGAAAGATCATGCCAAAATAACCTTATTTAAGCATATAACTGAAATTTTTGAGCATACATCATATGGATAAACAAGATCAAGCAATCTATCTTTCCTAGTTTACACCCTTACTAGATTCAGCCGAATCCTTGAAGCCAGAACACAGAAGCAACACAGAATTTGGCAAGAAATTGAAGCTACCACATCAGCAGCATAATACTGAGAATCCACACATACACATGCACTACACCAGCCTCCAAAGCTTCTTTATTCACAAATGATGATCAAATACAGAGTTACAATGGCAATCCCTTCAGTCCGGCTCTAACTAGCTTGGAAGAGGGAGCCTCAAGCAGGATATATACAAATTGCAAGCCATCCAGCCCAGGGGGGGCGCAATTTCTCATGGAATCAAGTGAAATCAACTGATGAAGAGTTCATCAATGCGGAACTGAAGCTGAACTGAGCCTACTTGTCAACCGAGGGCTTGATTAAGCTAACACATCAACCCATACACCAACACATCGGTCCACAGAACATCCAGGAGAGTCCACACATGTGGAGGAGAGAGAGAGGGCACAATTCCCCATGAAGACAGCTATAGATCAACTCTGGATCTGATTTGATCACCTCCTTCAGTAAAGGATTTGTCAGATCCAGTCAATCTGCTCCAGATCTGATTGATTTCAGTCAAATCAGTTGAGAATCCACTGATTTATTGATTTTGGATTTGCTCCATTATTCATCAATTTTTTAATTAAAATAATCAATAATTGATTTTTGGGGCTTTCTAACATGAGTGATGGAAGATCACTCAAAACTTAGGAAAAATTGGGTCCATGGGTTTACATGGTGCTCTTAGCTTGAAAATGAGCACCTACATGACTGAAACCGATTATTTGGCCCACTTTTATTACAAAACCAATTTTTCCAATTAAACTATTAAAAAATAGCCTAAGTTTTGGAAAAATTAAAATTTAATAAAAAACACTAAAAAAACTAAAAAATTGAAAAATTGAAAAACACCTAGGGGGACTTAGACATGATCATATGACTCAAAAATGATGTCTAGAATGTTTATACATTGACACATAGACTCTAATAACCTCAATAGGCCTAAATGCCAAGCCGACCACCCCAACTTTGGAGGTATGTAGTGAAAAACTCAGAAATTATCAGTCGTTTGTTCAACAACCAATAATAACCAAGGGAAAAAACACCCTGGGCTGATCGGATTGACAAATAAAGTCTAAGAGACTGAGTCTTTTACAGACACTATCATGCTAGAACATTTATTACAATTCCCCCATGGGGTATGAACATGTGATATGATACAACAAGCACTTCCCAGAAGTACTTCCAAAGGTATTTTGAAGTCCGAACAAGTTAACCTTGTCTGATTCACTAGGCTCACTTGATAAAAAACCACTAAGTACAACTTAGGTGGTAACAACTACCAAGATCAAACTCTGAAAGAATGCCTTGCAACCAAACAGCTTGAATGCAAGCATTCACCGCTCCTCGATACTCAGCCTCTGCTGAAGACAATGCTATGGCGGCCTGCATTTTTCTAGACTAGAAAATGGGGCCACCATCAAACATGAATACATATCCAAAATTTGACTTCCAATCAATAGAATCACCCACCCAATTGGAATCTGTGTATCCAACCAGCTCTAGCTCGGAGTCTGCAACATAGTGAATGCCGTAGGTCCTGGTTCCCTGAATGTACTGGAGGATCCTCTTGGCTTCCTTCCAATGAAGATTGTTGGCTATATGGGTAGACCTGGGTTTACTATAATGTACCAACAACACCCCTATCTCACTGGCCCTTTCAGTGATAGACCGCGGAGTGGCCTGAAGTCTCACCCAAAGTGATTCTAATGGGTTGGCCAAAGACTCAAGTGTGTTCGACCAGGTTCTGTAGCATCCTGGGGTCTTGCAGCTCTTCTTATCCAGCGAGATCTCTCTCCGCGACGCGCAGTCTCTCTTCCTCGCAGGTTCTGATAGGGGAAGGACTCCTATCGCATCGCAGCTACTCCGGCGATGCGCAACTCTCTCTTCCTCTTAACCCGCGATCTGCGCTATCTCACACCGCAGCTCCTCTGACAGTGCGATATCGCCTACTGTCAATGTGATATCTACTATAGTACAGCCCACTGCGACCCTCACGGTCCAAAAGGTTATCGCACTGGGTGGAATGACTTGGCTAACTTTCAACAAGATATTACACACTCTGACGTGAACTTCCACGGTTCAACACACTCTACCTCAACCATACTTACTGTTCGAATAAGTATACTGGAAACACTTTAACAGAATGACTTATTACTGTGTGAAACAAGCACTGATAAACTCATATCCAGGCGCCTGATACATGTAAATCCACCTTTTTCCTTCAATAATGTTGTAACTGAATGAGACATACAGACATTTACTAACTGATATGCAACATTCATGTAATAGATAACAGATATCAACTAAGTGAAGCACAATCACATGAAATAATCACATAACACACTAGTTTTACGTAGTTCACTTCTATGGTAGAAGCTACGTCCACAGAATTGTGTTTATTATATCTTGAGAGAGTACACAGTTCTGCTGCAACTTGTTGTGCAACTAGAGATCTTCTGGGTAACTCCGCACTCACTGCTGGGAGCCCTTCTCTCCTAGATCTCTTCTCTTTCTCTATATTGCCTTCTTACAAATTTATTTCTCTCTCTCTCTCTGTCAATCCTTGCGGATTGTTACATACATGCTTCTATGAGCCAGCTGCTGGTTACAGTAAGATTTTACAAATGGAATACAGGACCAAAGCTCGACTCTTACAATACGAAATGATTGTGAGCTAACAGACTAATTGAATCTATCTGTCTGAATAGCTAATCAACTGGCCTACTAGCTAACCTTTTACAATACCAAATACATCCCTTTATAGGAGGCCTGAAGGTCTCACCATTACAACACTGTGGGCCTATACCAACAGTAACCCAAAAACCCTAACTAGTGAAAGTCAGCGTATGTGTACTTGGAGTAGCCGCTTTCCATCACACCACTGCTCTCTGTAGTCTTCCATGCTTCCCGGCGCTGACCATGGGTACTGGGCGCCACTTCTCTTTCTGTCCTTTGTCTCCAATACCTTGGCCTTGTTTCCTTTTTTCCTTTATGAGGGTAGCTGAGCCCTCATGTCTTCCGCCGCTGCCTTGAATGTAGTGGGTGAACTCTCTCTTCTCGGCTGGGTGAACTCTCTCTTCTTGGCTCTGATCTACAGCTAGAAACATGCTACGGCATCGTATCTTTACCTTATCTCTTATATCTTCACCAAAACTATCTATCCACCAAAATGGAAGCTTCTCCTGTAGCTGCGGGACCCTACTCCAACAGTCCCCTAACAATTACTTGTGGCTCATCCTCGAGCCACTAACAGCAGGATTCTCCTACTGTAGCTTCTCCTTGGATTCCTGGGAAGTCTTTGTAAGTTTCTGCCGAAGTCCTGTGACTTCTTTATCCATAGTTTCTGTAACTTAGTTCGTTGGTCTCTCTTATCTTTCCTTCCCTTATTTTCATGCTCTTGCTCTCGTCGCTTGTGAGACCTGATATACTTTTAGGCTGTATATAGGTCATTTCATGGATGATCAGCTCTTTGAAGGATCTCAATCTTTTGAAAAGCCTTCCACAGATATCCTTTCCTCTTTATCTGGGTTAGAACTTTTATCACAAGGAAAATCTGTATCTTCCATCCTTCTCAACATTTCATTCAGTCTAGATCCTTTCGTACAAACTATACAGGCCTTGAATTCCATTCAGAGAACCTTCATTCCTTTCCTTTTTCCTTTTGTTTTTCTGCGTCTCGAATGCCTATTTCTTGGTCCTTTTTTCTTTCCGTGAGATCTTCTGGGAAACTCCACGTGCACAGCCATCCAAGTTGGCCTTCTCTTTCTGTTTCTCACTTTTACTTTCCTCCTTTTCCTTTTTCGCTGTTCTAGGTTGGACTCGTCTACTGTCCGAGCTTGACTCCTTATCCTTGGTAGCTGTCTAGCCTGTGATGAACTTGGTTTCATACTCTTGGGTGGTGTCGCCATAGCGGACACAAGGCCTCCACGCTCAAATCGTCTCACAATGTCTTCTAGAGGTTCCTCCTCGGACAAAACCCACTCGGTGCAATACTCTGGATTGGCAATGGCTGTGAAATAGGGAAATCACAACACTCTATAATGAACTTAGCTCTGCACAGGGAAAACTTAACAACTTACTCTATAGCTCTCGGATCTTGCAAAAGTAACCATCTTGAATGAATGATCTCTGCTTTTATGCTGAAGGCTATAATCCCGGACGCAATGGTCATCTAGGATGAACCCGTCGGTGGTATTAATTGCATGGACAAGACCACACCCGTCGTTTCAATACTCATTAAATGCTGAAATCCAATCAAATTTCTCTCGAAACCTGTGTGCAGGCGCCGGTCTCGTTGAAGATTTACTAAATCTAGAAAATTTATTATGCTGTTCCCAAATCTATGGTAAGGTATACCGGTCATTTCTTCATTAACTACCTGTCAGAAGGAGAATTGACTGGCCCTCTATCCTTTGTCAAAACTGGATACGTGGCATGGGGAATCATCGCCTTACCGTGATGTCACACTGCATTACCTGTGCAAAATAAACTTTAAACAATTTTTTTTTTCAACTCTCCTCATGCGAATGCTTTTTACCTGCCGGTGTAGACTAACTATTGGTGCGATGCCTCCTTTCAAATACACTGGGCATCTGCACTCTCATAACTGTCTGAGTTAAGGCTGGGACATGGAGTGGCTAGCACTGTAAAGCTTAAGCCTACTGCCATTGATGAAAGTGGGAAGAAGCTCCACGTTCAGTTTGTTGAGCTGAACGGCACCTCCTTCTGTAACTTGCTGAATCTGGTATGGCCCCAACCAATGCGTCTTGAATTTTCCTGGAAACTTCACAAACTTACTGTCGTAGAGGAGGACTAGGTCTCCTATCTGAAAAATCTTGTTCTTTACATGCCTATCATGCCAAGATTTCTCTCGTGCCTTCTGCACTTTCTGATGGAATCCTGCGATGAACCTGTCTTCCTCTAAGGCAAGCAGTTGCACTAGCCTTTCATTTGTCATATCTGTGTCTGTCATCCCAGTGATCTGAGCAACTCTTAGACTGGGAATAATATACTCCATAGGCATAATAGCCTCTTATCCATACAGTAAGCTGAAAGGTGTATGTCCTGTGAGTTTCTTGCATGTCATTCTATAATCCCATAACACAACATTAACCCTGAGGTCCCAATCATTTCTTTGGCTGTTGCAGATCTTAGTAAGAGCGTTTTCTAGAATCTACTTAAAGGCATCCACCGTACCATTAGCTTGTGGGTGGTAGGGAGTGCTATTATGGTGCTGTATCTGGAATTCCTCTGTCAAGGCCTCAATAGTGTGGTTCAATAAATGGGTGCCTTGATCGCTCATCAAAATTACTGGACATCCAAATCTACTGATGATGTTCTCAAAGAGGAACTGTGCAGCTATAGCAGCGTCACAATTTCTTACTGCTTTAGCCTCCACCCATTTGGTGAGGTATTATGTTCCTGTGATGATGTATCTTGCACCAGTTTGTTTTCCTGGTGGGTTGATATGACCCACAAAGTCTATAGCCCACTTGTCAAATGCTCGCAACATAATCTGTGGTCGCAGTGGCATTTCATCTCTCCGCGAAGGTTTTCCTACCCTCTGGTAGATATCACAGCATTTGCAAAATTCCTTAGTATCCTTATGCAAAGTAGGCCACCATAATCCTACGGTCAGGATTTTTTGCGCAGTCGGCTTTCCTGCGAAATGACCTCCTATGGTACCGGAATGTGCTTCTATGATAATGGCGTCTTTCTCTTGTGGCATGACGCATCTACACAGGAATTCATTCGAACCTCACTTGTATAGCTGTCCTGTGATTAAGGTGAAGTCTGCTGCTTTGACAACCAACTGCTTCTTTTGATGCTTAGTAAACTCAACAGGTGCCCGTCCTGTAGTGAGAAAGTGAATGATATCAGCATAGTACTCGTCTGCGATCTAAATAGAAAACAATTGCGCATCGGGCAAGTTGTCCTCTAGGTTACTTGGCTCTTCTCCTGAGTCTATCCTCAACAGATGATTTGGTCCGACATTTAATTTCCCTGGTTTGACAATAATTTCAAAATCATACTCCTGAAATAAGAGTAACCATCTGCAGATTTGTCCACCTAACATTGGCTTATTGACCAAGTACTTCAAAATGGAGTGGTCAGTGAACATCTTGAATGAGGCACCTAGTAGGTAGTGCCTAAATTTCTGTAGAGCATACACCATGGCTAATCCTTCTCTTTCCGTAGTGGTGTAGTTCTTTTCTGCGGTGGATAGTTTTTTGCTTGAGTATGCGATAGGGTGATCGATACCTCCTTCTCCTGGCTGGGTTAAGACGATCCCCAGTGTGATGCTAGATGCATCCACATGTACATGAAATGGCTTGGTCCAGTCTAGGAATACTAAGATGGGTGCTGTAACCATCTTCTCTTTAAGTGTGTCTAGACTTTTCTAGCATTCCTCATTCCATAGGAATTTTACATCTTTCTTTAACAGCTTTTCCATAGGTGCTGTGATCTTTGCATAACCTGTGATAAATTTTCTATAGTACTCGGTATGACCGAGAACTGTCCTCAAATGCTTGACTGAGTTGGGTGTTGGAAGGTTTACAATAATGGCAATCTTTGTGGGATCTACCATCAAGCCTTGTCTACAGACAATATGACCCAACAAAATACCAAATGGTGCACATAATATACATTTTTTCAAGTTCAGAGAAATCTAGTACTGCCTACATTTCTCTAACATCAGTCTTAAATCTCCTATGTGCTTGTCAATTAATCCAAATACAGTCCAATCATCAAAATAAACCTCTAAGAATTTATGGATGTATTCTTTAAATACAGCAACTACTACTCTAGAAAAGATAGTTGGTGCATTCTTAAGACCAAAGGGCATTACCATATACTAGAATGATCCCCATTCTGTTACAAAAGTGGTCTTAGATCGATCTTCTGGATGGATTCTGATCTGGTGATAGCCTGAAAAGCCATCAGTGAAGGAGTAGACCTCCTGTCCTCCCACATTGTCTAGCACTTCATCAGTGAAAGGTGTTGGAAATGGATCATGAAGCGATGCATCGTTGAGTTTACGCAAGTTGACACAGATCCTGATGTCTCCTTTGGTTTTATTTTCTTGCATGACCATGGGACTAACCCATTCGCTTTCTTCCACTGGCTCAATGATTCTTGCTACTAGCATCTTATCGATCTTGTCCTTAACTTTTTCTTTATAGCGCGGATTTAATCTGTATGGGCGCTACTTGACTGGTCTAGCATCCTCTTTCAATGGTATCCTCATTACTCCTAGGTCTCCAACTATTCCCTTCATCTCTGTGAACTTGGTGGGGAATAGGTCCTGATAGTCATGTAGCAGATCTACAATGTGTCCTACTGCTTCATCATTCCAATAGTCTCCAATGGATGCAAGCTTTGGTTCTGTGTCTGTGCCAATGTTGATCTTCTTAATATTGATAGGCTCTGTGATAGCTGGAGTCTCTAGCTTTGGTCCATCAACATCGCGAGTCCCTTTTGACTCTGGAATGTTGATGTTGCGAGGATCCTCATCCTCCTCCTTTGGTTCTGATGCAAAGTTATAACACTCGAGCGCCTCTTCTAACTAGATGGCCCACTTAGGTTGAGTATGTACTGATAGGGTGCAGTCCTCAAATATCTTAATCTTTATTGCATCTAAGGCCTGATCAACACTTGGATACTCAGATTCAAAAGTGAATGTGAGTAGAAAGCTGTCTATCATAAGTGGCCATGTAGTTGTTCCCTGGTGTAATTCAGTCTTTGTGTACCAATTCCTTGGAACTGTGTCCAAAGTGTGAATGAATAGGTGAACCCATTCATCCTCGGGAATGTCCAACCAATTCTATTCACAAGTCTAAATATGTGACCTGGGATCACTTTGTCCTGTGTATTTGTGCTGGACATACTCCCTGTCAGTAGAGAATCTAATCGCCATCAATCTCTTAAGATCATCCCATGATGCGGTATTCTCTTTATGTTCATACCACCATCTTGCAGGTGTGGCTCATACTGCAAGGTCCATAGCTGCGATCCTCTGCTCGTGAGGAACTTGTTGTTCAAACTACGGGAGAAAGTCCTAGATATCTGTTAGACCATGAAATGAGGGAGTCTCGTTAGTCTCTGCGCCAATCCATCGTAGTGACTTAGTCATAAACGCACATCTGCATGCTGAGACTTCGTAAAGTCTGTTCTGCCAGTTTTCTAGACCAACATCCGAATCCGATGTGCATGAGCTGTCGCATCGCCAACTAATGTTCCCTTCTGCGGTTGGATTGATGTAGTCACTCTGGTTCATAGTCATCTGATAGAGACTCTCCATGTTACGTGCCTCTTCCTCCGCTCGGATAGGTTCAATGTATCTAGGACCCTGAAGAGGATCCAACGGTGCGATGACCCAGATTTGCGCATCCTCAAAGGTCATTTGTCTTCTCTTTAGGTCGATAACGGCCATGTTACTGATCGCCCAATAAATGCCTAGTAATGTTGGATATGGTCTACTATCACCAATGATTTCTATAAATTCAAAGTCCGCAGAGCTGTGAAATCCGTCAATGTCAACTGGCACCTGTGGTAGTCGACCCAGTGGGGATACCCTCTGTTGATTAGCTAATCTCAAATGGATAGGTGATCTGACTAACTTAGGGCTACCCATCTATTCCCATGTCTGCTTAGTCAGAACATTTACCTCTGATCCTAGATCTAGGATCACCTCATCCATTTCAAATTCTCCAACTTGTGCTGTGAGTCGCATCTCTCTTCCTGTTCTTGTATGGCCCATAATACTATGAACAACACGCTGCACACTGCTCACGGAAGAAGATGGCGAATACTGATCTATGATGCGCCGAATCTCTCTGATAGCTTTCTCATTTCTTATGAGTTTTAGACAACTCTACAGGAAGGATTGTACGCTTCCTGTCGACTCATCCTCATCACATCTTCCTGATGTGGTAGCATGCAATGTCTATACAGGGCTAACGTCACAAGATGTTTGCAGCGGTACGCCCCTAGATGACAGTATCTGCGATCCTGATTGCACATGGTCATCAAAGAAAGTCTTAGCTTCCTGAAATGTTTCTTTATTCTTCTGCAGGTTGAGTGGTGTTGATTTATTAGTAGCTTTGCGCACCCACTCCGGTCATGTGTTCTTTTCACTATCCTACGGTGTGCCACTAGTGGAAGCACCGCTGCGAGTCACAATGTTGACTCTTGGCTCTTTCTCTTCCTGCTCAGTAGCAATAAGCTGGATGTTCTGGTGTACTGCTGGCTTAGGTTCTCTAATCTTAGCTATCAAGGTAGGACATTCTTCTATAGCGTGATCGTAAGATTTGCAATAATTACATGTCGTAGTGGGGCTCTGACAGTCCCTAGCATAATTTCCTTCAACTCCACAGTTGTAACAAGTGACTGGTCCACGACCACAGCCAAATCCTTCTCCATAGCCAAAGCCTCCTCCACGGCCTCATCCTCTGAATCCTCCTCCATGGCCAACATGAGCCGGATCATGTTTTGGTCCTGCTGTTGGACCCTGTGTCTCTGATTGGACTCTGTACAAGTCATGTTTTCTGTCTAACATGAGATCATAGGCTCTACAGGTATGGTCATCGTGTCCTACTGACTTACAAAAGGTACAGTATAAGTTCTTAGGTGTCTGTATATACTTCTAAAGTAAAGGGCATTGCTGAGGTAGAGTCCTCTTGTTCTGCATAGTTCACACCATGGCCCTTGAGTCTGTGCTAAGGGGTTAGGTGCCCCACTTGCTAAGTATTCAACAAATACTGGACAATTGTCTTTAGTATGGCCTTGTGCTTTACACTTGATACACCATATGTCTTGTGCAATCTCTTTTCCTTTTCTAATCTCATGCATCTATAATGTGAGATTTGCTAACTGGTTTTGCAGGTTTGTCATACCTGTGCTGGTTTCAACTAGAGGTGAAGCCTCTAGTTTCATTGCCATCTCCAACGCGTCATCCTGTGTCTGGAGTTTCTGCTGCATTAATGGCAGTCTGATGTGAGGGAGCAATGCTGCAATAAACCATTCCTTATGTTGCTCCAACGCAAACTCAAAGCTAACTGGGTCTATGAGAGCTTTGAATTTCTAGTCAAAGTCCCATACTGACTCTGTAGGTAATTGTTTAATGTCTTTGAGCTTTGTGATGCAATGTGACTCAGACTTAGGTTTCTTAAACTCTTTGATCATGGCGGTCCTGACCTGTACAAGTGTTCTGGGTATTGCTGAGGTATACTTCATATACCATGTTAAGGCTCGTTCCCTAAGTGTGGTGACCAACTGTACAAGTTTAATATTATCATCTTGGATTCCTTTAATGGTTCACAGGGATTCACATAGAAACCAATGTTGCTCTGGGTCTTTTGCCCCTGTACCCTTAAAGGTAGGTAACTTCATATCATCCCCCATTCTATTTCTGCGTGGTGGATGTTGATTTGCTATGTTACTACCACTTGACGGTGTAGGTGGAGGTGATGTAGAGGTAGTATGTACTGTCTGCGAGCTACTACATGGAGTTCCTACAGGATTTTTCTGAGTCTCAGTTGTTTTCTGCGGGGTATAAGGGTGGTAAGGGATACCCCCTTATGTTCTTTTTGTATTACTATGACTCTGTTGTCTAGTATTATCTGAACTGTCTTCAAATATGGGAGATATGAAATCTACTTTATATTTCTTTCCACTACGTATACGTCCAAGGTCATCAAAATCACTCTCAAACTCTTGTGACCTCACACTTTCTTAACTTATTGGTATGAAACTATATCCATTACTCCTTTTTCATATGATAACATCTTAATGGACAAGTTTAAATAGTTTAGGTACTTACTGCGATATCCTTTGAAGAAGTACCGCTCAGCCTCGCTGAATCTTTTTCTCTATTCAACTGCAAACTCTATGATGAAGCCTTCTAGCACACTTGCAAGACAGAAGTCTACTGTCCTCGTAATGGGATTATCAAGGCTCTTCACGGTCTGAATCAGCTCTGGTGTCCAGATAATGTTTCTTTTATTTCTGAATATGCTCTAATCTGTCAACTTTGATAACCAGTCATACAGCTCATTTCCATAGGTCACAAAAAATATCGTATGCAGGTCTGTAAAGATATGTTTTTGTAACCAGTCCTCTGTACTCAGTCTAGGACTCTTGTTCTCTTGTTCAGAAAATTATTTCTCCTTAGACCCAACCCAATGGTTGATTTCGTCTTTAGTAGGATGCCAACAGAACACAGTGCCAGTTTTTTCAAAACCGGCAACAGAACCATTTGTTGGCTATATGGGCAGACCCGAGTTTACTATAATGTACCAACAACACCCCTAGCTCACTGGCCCTTTCGGCGATAGACCACGGAGCAGCCTGAAGTCTCACCCGAAGTGATTCTAATGGGTTGGCCAAAGACTCAAGTGTCTTCGACCAGGTTCTATAGCATCCTGGGGTCTCGCAGCTCTTCTTAGCTAGCGAGATCTCTCTCTGTGACGCGCAGTCTCTCTTCCTCGCAGGTTCTGACAGGGGAAGGACTCCTATCGCATCGCTGCGACTCTGGAGATGCGCAACTCTCTCTTGCTCTTAACCCGCGATCTGTGCTATCTCACACTGTAGCTCCTCTGACGGTGCGATATCGCCTACTGTCAACGTGATATCTACTATAGTACAGCCCACTGCGACCCTCATGGTCCAAAAGGTTATCGCACTGGGTGGAATGACTTGGCTAACTTTCAACAAGATATTACACACTCTAACGTGAACTTCCACGGTTCAACACACTCTACCTCAACTATACTTACTGTTCGAATAAGTATACTGGAAACACTTTAACATAATGAATTATTACTGTGTGAAACAAGCACTGATAAACTCATATGTAGGCGCCTGATACATGTAAATCCACCTTTCACATGAAATAATCACATAACACATTGGTTTTACGTGGTTCACTTCCATGGTAGAAGCTACGTCCACATAACTGTGTTTATTATATCTTGAGAGAGTACACAGTTTTGTTGCAACCTGTTGTGCAGCTAGAGATCTTCTGGGTAACTCCGCACTCACTGCCGGGAGCCCTTCTCTCCTAGATCTCTTCTCTTTCTCTATATTTCTTTCTTACAATATTCTCTCTCTCTCTCTCTCTCTGTCAATCCCTGCAGATTGTTACATACATGCTTCTATGAGCCAGCTGCTGGTTACAGTAAGATTTTACAAATGGAATACAGGACCAAAGCTTGACTCTTACAATACGAAATGACTGTGAGCTAACAGACTAATTGACTCTATCTGTCTGAATAGCTAATCAACTGGCCTACTAGCTAACCTTTTACAATACAAAATACATCCCTTTATAGGAGACCCGAAGGTCTCGCCATTACAACACTGTGGGTCTGTCCCAACACTAACCCAAAAACCCTAACTAGTGGAAGTCGGTGTATGTGTACTTGGAGTAGCTGCTTTTTGTCACACCACTGCTCTCTGCAGTCTTCCATGCTTCCCGGTGCTGACCATGGGTACTGGGCGTCGCTTCCCTTTCTGTCCTGCATCTTCAATACCTTGGCCTCGTTGCCCTTTTTCCTTTATGAGGGTAGCTGAGCCCTCCTATATTCCGCCGCTACCTTGAATGTAGCGGGTGAACTCTCTCTTCTCGGCTGCTGAGGTACTGTCATCTTCTTTGACTTCTCTATCCTGATAGTCACAGTTTTCGGCTCTGATCTGCAGTTAGAAACATGCTACGGCGTCGTATCTTTACCTTATCTCTTATATCTTTGCCAAAACTATCTATCCGCCAAAATGGCAGATTCTCCTGTAGCTGCGGGACCCTACTCCAACAAATATCATGGGGCTTCTGCATGTATCTCGATACAACATTCATGGCATAACAGATATCAGGCCTAGAATGAGTCATGTACAACAAGCTACCAATCAGTTGTCGATAAATAGTGCAGTCCATGGGAGGTGTGTTTTTTCCTTCTTCAAGACTGATCCCTGAAAGGAAAGGGAATGGTGCAGGCCTACATTCAGCCATGTTAAACTTTACTAACATTTCTAATATGTATTTGGACTGAGTGAACATTATCCCATCAGAATTTTTCTCAATTTCGAGCCCCAAAAATTGTTTTAAGAGCCCCAAATCGCTCATTTCAAATGCATTGTGGAGAGCAGTTTTGATGATTGAAATAGAAGCAATTGTGCTACCTGTGATCAGTAAGTCATTAACATATAAAAAAATAATAATAAAATGACCATCATAATTTTTCATATACACATTTGGATCTGATCTACACCTTTGAAATTTTTGCAAAAGAAGGAAGGCATCCATCTTGGAATACTACTCTCTTGGGGCCTGTTTTAACCCATATAATGACTTCTTTATCTTGAAAACCAAAGATGGATCAGAGATGTAGCCCTTAGGCTGATTCATGTATATCTCCTCATGAATAGCTCCATGCAAAAAGGCTGACTTAACATCCATATGATGCATTTCCCAGTGCTTAGATGCTGAAATTGCCAAAACTAGGCGGATGGAGTCCATTTTTGCAACCGGTGCAAAAGTCTCATGGTAATCCACACCTTGGACCTAGGAGAAACCTTTTACCACCAGCCCTGCCTTATATTTTTAGTTGTTTCCATCTACAACAACCTTATTCCAAAACACCCACTTGCATTGAACCAATTTCCTTCCCATAGGATGAGAAACTAGCTCCCAGGTAGTGTTTTTTCTGAAGATGATTCATCTCTTCATCCATGGAAACTTGCCATCTTGGATCCTTCCAAGCATGGTAGTAGGAATTTGGGTCTAAAATTATTACCAAATAAAAATATTCAGACAGAAAATAATCAGGACAAGAGAACGCAATACTTTCTCTTTGGAAATCAGACCGGATTCTCTTTGGATCATCCGGATTTCCAATGTTATCTCCTGCAGAGGAGAGTGTCTGTCGGGCCCAAGTTGGGAGATGATTTTGTAATTCAGGTTATGATTCAGCATATGATGTTTACTGTACACTAATATTAGAAATCATAGGATCCAAATCAGGGTCATCACCCCCAATTTCATCATCCAAATATTCAGTAGAATAGGAAGGAAATTCAACAGTTTTCTCCTTCACTAGTTCCACCTCCTGAAGAGGCTCATCGAACTTGAAACTCCTTTCAATGATGATCTATTTTGTTTTGATATCTAGTAGCTTTAAACCTTTTGATTCATCAAGATACCCAATAAACATACATTCTATGCTTTGTGGTTGCAAATCCCTCCTTTTATCAAGTGGAATTCGGGCCCATGCAGTGGACCCAAACACCCGCAGATTCGACACATCTAGCTTGTGTCCGAAGTATGCTTTGAAAAGGGGTATTCCCTTTCATGGATGAGTGTGGAACCCTATTCTAAATATATGCTGCAGCATGCATGGCTTCAGCCCATTAATTTGCATCCAACTTCTTTGATTCCAACATACAGGTGGTCATCTCCTTGAGAGACTGATTCTTCCTCTCCACTACACCGTTCTGCTGGGGAGTGTACGGAATTGAATGTTAGACTTGAATACCAATTTGGGAGCATATGTAGCAACTCATTATTGACATACTCCAAACCATTATCAGATCTCAAGATCTTGATCTTTTGGTCAGATGCATTCTCGATCAAGGCCTTCAGTTTAGTGAATTTTTCACAGACTTTAGACTTCCTTTTGATAAAGAAGACCCATGTGTACCTAGAAAAATCATCAATAAAAGTTAGAAGACACCTTGATACATTCATGGATGTGATAGGAATGGGACCACTGATATCAGAATGTATCAATACCAAGATGCATGTAGCTCGGCTTGCCTTCCCCCGATCGAACTTGTGCTCAGGGTGCTTTCCAACAACATAGCCCTTGCAAATTCTAGTGGTTGCCTTGATGACTGGGAGGCCTTCAACCATGGATTTTTTTTGTAATTTATGCAAGTATTTGAAGTTGAGATGACCAAAACTCTCATGCCACACTGTAATAACTTCATTTCCATGAGTCAGCGGTGCGGTGGGCTTTGCATCTGCCACAAAATGGGAAAAATCATAGGCTTTTGCATGATGGTTTGCAAGGCCTTTTGCAAGAAGTTTCCCGGATGCAAGTTCCGTGATCTCTACATCATTTGGGCTGAAGGATAATCTCTTGGGCACTCCCTTATGTGTCATTTGATAAACACTCAGGAGGTTTGATGCCAGAGACGGTACATACAAAACATTTGAAAAATAGCCATTCTCAAGATCAACAGTACATTGTCCTTCTGAAAGGATGGTGGAGTCATCTCCCAGGTGGATGGGGATGGATTTTCCGGTCTCCAAATATGAGAAGGAGTACCTTTCAGCCATCATGTGGTTCGAAGCTCCAGAATCTATCAAGAGTGCTTTGGACTTCAAAGTGCTTGCCATGAGGGCATGGCCTCTTCCATGCTATGGTCCCGAATCTTGTTGATCTCTCCTCCAAAAGCTTTCCGGAAGATTGATGTGGTTTCTCTCAAGAAGAGAGGTAGCTTCATCAAGTTTCTTCTCGCAGTATGAACACTTTACTTTCTCCTTTCCATGATGCCCCTTTCCTTTGTTCTTCTTTGAGCTGGAAGACTCTTCATGCTGCTGGTTTTCAACTTTAGTCTTAGGAGCTTAGAATTTATTTTTTGGGTTCTTCTGCTGCTTTCCTTTACCCTTCAAATCTTTCAGGCCCGAGACATGGAGGGCTTGATCACGGGAGGATCTGATGATCCCCATCTGGAAAATCTTATCATGTTCACTTGTTAGGGACTTAATGAAGGCATTGAGTGAAGGCATCTTCCATCCAGGGGTTGTGAGATTCCCCACACGGAATTTAGAGACAAAAACTAAATAATCATCTCCAAGTTTAGAGAGTATGGCAAGGATGAGCTGATCATATTCCTTCTCCACTTTACATTGCTTCAATAGTAAGACAATGTGCTTGAACTTTATGAAAAATTCATTCAAGGTCTTGAAATTGGAAGGATGGAGCGACATCAACTCATTCTCAAGTTGTTATACTCTCAAATCATCCTGCTTTCCATATAGGGTCTCCAATTCATCCCAGATTTCCTTTGGAGTCTTCAATCTCGAAAGATGGAAAAGAAGATCTTGGGAAACAGAGAGGCACAAGAATCCGAATGATTCATCTTTCTTGTTCAAGAATATAGCTTTGTCTGTCACAGAAGCAAGATATTCTTTAGTGTCCATAGTGACCCTATAGAGTCCTCTGGCATGTATCTAGATCTCCATGTCTCCTTTCCATGAGTGGAAATTGAATGGAGTCAAGAGTTCTACAGAAGAAGCCATCTGAAACTGCTGGAGCGAATGCTTTCACCTGTTAAAAACCTAAAAATCACAACAAAAGGGGCACCGTAAATTTGGAAATCCTGCACATTTTAGGCTTTCATCACACCCATCATAGTCAATCAAGCAATCTTGATCAACAAATTCCTTACTTAGGGTATTAAATGGTAAGCCTTGGCTTCTGGTGCAGTGCTGGAATTTTGAGCTTTTGCTCAATTTTTCATGCAAGATCTGTCAAAAACCTTGTTTTTGAGAGATCTGAGCTTCATCCCACCGTGATCTCTGATACCATATTAATTTGTCATAGTGGTCTAGGGACTGAAAACAAAGTCTCACAAAGAATTCAGAAAATTAAGCATAAAATTGGTAAAATGGTGCTGCAATGGAAGTAGCAGCTCTGTGTAATCAAATGAAAGAATGATGATACAATAAAATGATCATGCCAGATGCATGAATTCCAAGACAGTTAGAATTCCCAAGTAGGTCATTCGATTTGAATGAGTGAGTCTAGCTTAACTGAATGTAAGCCACAGTGAACACTCAAGTTAACCACTGATCAAAACCCTAATTGACTCAACTGAGCCCTAATTGAAGGCGAAGTGCAATAAATGACTGATTCTAACTGAAAGTAGCTCAGACACATGTCACTGCAAGCCAACCAACAAGTGATAGCACATCAATGACTCCAATGAACCCCGATGAGGTTAACTGAAGTGTAACTGACCATCAGAAGTGGTTGGAGGCACCCTTGTTGACTCCAATTCATTAAAAATCATTAAACAATCAATTTAATGAAGGGAGGCACCTTCACTGCTCTGTTTAACTGATTGTAACCATCTGTTAGCAATAAAGTGCATTTATGACACTCAAATCACCCCTGGAGTGCTCCAGTTAGCTTCCTCGAATGTAGGAGAAGGATAAGTTAGCCTCCTTAACTAAAGGTAGGTGTGGGTGAGCTCATGCTGATGTCATAAAGTGCTCCTCTGATGTCAATTAAGTCAATAAAAATTAGGATAGTGGTTTAACTAGGAAAAATCGACCAAAATGAGTGTGTATGGTGGTAAATGTCTCCAACAGTTATATGGTCTTTTAGACAGGCTAACAAACAGACATGCATTCAACTAGATATATGGAGAGCATATCCAGCTTGCTATCCAGATCACCAAAAATACCACGCATTATTGGTAGTATATTTCTATGCATTAAAGGCATGAAATGGACATGGACTGTCATCACCACGTGCCAACATCTCAACATCAATCTTCTTCTAGAAGAATTGTCCATCTCATGTCTTTGCGTGACACCTTGACACTGGCTCTGATTTGGATTGAAGTCATAAGCCACATCGCGCACCATAGGGAACCTGATCTATGAGA
This sequence comes from Pseudotsuga menziesii, assembly GCA_001517045.1. Classification (NCBI taxonomy): domain Eukaryota; kingdom Viridiplantae; phylum Streptophyta; class Pinopsida; order Pinales; family Pinaceae; genus Pseudotsuga; species Pseudotsuga menziesii. The sequence continues at coordinate 49,660 of LPNX010580024.1, forward strand.
GAAGAGGAACTATCATATGTTAGTTGTTAATGCACTTATTTTCCATCACGACTGCCTTATCATGAAGAGCAGTCGACCACTAAAGGGTCGACTTGCTCGCCTTCTATCAAACAATGTATATATATAGGCATTGTTATGTGATTCAAAAGTCTGTCTGTCTATCTTTTATTTGATATGTGATCAGTCAACTCTGAAAACTCTATAATGCTACCCTTGTTGATTTAATGAAATTTCTATTGTGCTATGTATGATTGTGTTTCATTGACAAGGCATCGCTCTATTTTTTAGGAGGCCCCCCCGACAACTAGAGTTTTATATATTTGTGTATTTCTCTTCTCTATAATTAAATTAGTTTGTGTTTATGCAATTTCATTATGTAATTGGTTATGATAAATTCTGTAGCATATATTTTGGTTCAATATCATGCTAGTTATGTAGTTTCCATTTACAGGTTAGCAACCAGTTGCGCCTAGAATAGTTTTCAAATTATTTTGCAAAGTCTTTATAGTTCATTGCTTTCTTTCTAGACTAAAATTCCTTTGATTAAATCATAGTAAATTTAGTTTTACTTCTTTCTGTTTTTGTCATGAATTTGATTAAAGAATATTTCAGTCTGTTCAATAATGTAATTTCCTTTTCAAGTTATGAAATTATCTTAGGTTAGGTTGTTATGGAATTTAATCACTAAATTAGATTTATTTCTTGTTTTTTTTAAATATTTTATTAGCATATGCATGAGATAGCTTCCCTCAATAAATCATTTAGATTTACTGTTTTCTTGAAATTTAGTATTTTCTTCAAACAGACTATCATACAGACAACCTGTCCAGTCCCTTATACAAACCTTCATGTCTAACTGTTATACAGTCGCTCATTCAATCCTGTGTGTCTTTAAATTCATTTTAAGATTATTTTCTTAGTTTTCTGATTGTTTCTTTATAGTAATAGTTAGATAATGATTGTATCTTCTCTTAAGACCCTTAGATAAGATTTGTTAGACCCTTTATTAAGTATTATTCCTTTTTTATGTCATGTAGTCTAGCTCATTGTATTGATTTGTAATTGAACCTGTGATTCAAGTTGTTTCCTTTTATATGAACTCTAAGTCATATGCATTAATAAATTAAGTGTTTTATACATTGCTTATAGTAATACAATTTGATCTTTTAATTATGTAATTTTTAAAGGGATCTATAAGATAGGACTAAAATCATATTTTTGTTTGTGCATAAATCATGTCTACTCTCATATAGTATTTTGTAGGTAGGAGTTATTTGTTTATAAACAACCATGTTTACTATTTCTTGTAACTGGACATTTCTCAGTTTGAACATTTTTGTAGAGATCAAGCTAGACTCAATCCCATTTAGTTTTTACACTTATTTTGAGATTCATTTTGATACCTCTCATGTTCCAGTTCCAGTGTCAGTAAATGCTTACCCTCAAAATAATCAAGGAGAGTGGATTTAGGATGATTTAGTTTAATTAGTCAGTAAATGTATAGTTTCTATTTAGTCATTGTAAATCCTTCTTAATATAGTCATTCTCTCAAGTAAAATAAATCTCTTTAGATAGAATAGTTGACTGTCATGACACTGTTTATATCCATACATTTATAAATAATTTGATATCATGAATTGTTCAAAAATTTGACTCTGCTTTCCATTTGTTGTTTGTAATAGTATTACCACGACACTCTCTACCTTTTCATATATTTTGTAGCAACTCTAAGCCTACTAACCTTGGTTGATTATCAAATATTAGGTAAATTATTCAAGACAATATTTTTCCCAACAAGAGGGAGCTCACCATTCCCTACAATCCACAAAAAATTGGTGTGGTGGAAAGAAAGAACAGATCTATCATGGAAGTTGTGAAAGCTATTATACATGATCAATATCTCCCAATCTACCTGTGGGAAGAAGAAACAAGAACAATAGTATATGTACAAAAAAAAAATTCTCACAGTGCCCTTGGGAACAAAAATCCAGAAGAAATGTTTTCCAGAGAAAAACCAGAGGTAAGTCATCTAAATATATATGGTTGTCCTCTGTACATTCATATTCCCAAGGAGAAAAGATCAAAGTTAGATCCTTCAAGAAAGAAGGGATTGTTCGTAGGATATAGTGAACAATCAAAAGCTTATCGAATTTATATCCCAGGATACCGTCAAATTGAACTTAGCAGAGATGTTACATACAACCTTCAGAAAATCAAGAAAAGACAAGGAAGATGAAGAGGAGCATGAAACTCCTAAAATTGTTGAAGGTCCTAAATAATTCATAAACAAAAAAGAAGTCCAGATACCTGAAGAGCATGATATGACAAAGCCCTAGCTACCTGAATATTTACCAAATGAATTGATTTCTCGAAAGAGAAAACCTACCTGGGCTTGTGAAGTAATTGAAGAAGCAAAAAGACATGGTGCTCCAGAAGGAGCCATCCAAGAGAGGAAGAAGCCAAAGTCATATCCTAGTTATATGGCCTTGATGTGTGATCTAGTTGATAAAGCATCAACTTGTTTTGAAGAGGCAATAAAATAGAAAGAGTGGGCTGATGCAATGGTCAATGAATACCAATCCATTATAAAGAATGATGTGTGGGAAGTAGTACCTAGACCAAAGGACAAGTCAGTGGTATCCTCGAAGTGGATATTCAAAACTAAAAACTCAGCATATGGAAGTATAGAAAAATACAAGGCAATATTTGTATCCCGAGGATTCTCTCAGAAGGAGGGAATTGCTTATGAAGAAACCTTTGCTCCAGTAGCTAGATACACCTCAATAAGAATTTTCCTTTCCTTGGCATCCAAGATGAAGTGGAAGCTACATCAAATGGACGTGAAGATGAAATTTCTAAATGGCTTGATTGAAGAAGAAGTATATATTGAACAATCATAAGGATTCAAGATTAATGATCAAAAGACTCGTGTATCCTGACTATAAAAAGCATTGTATGGATTAAAGCAAGCACCTAGAGCATGGTATGGAAGGATCGATGGATTCCTGATGAGCTTAAGATTTACTAAAAGTAAAGGAGACTCAAACCTCTACTATAAGGTTGATTAGGCTGGAATTTTAATTTTGTTTCTATATGTAGATGATCTATTCTTGACAGGAGAAGATAAGCCAATTATCGAATGTAAGAAGTGTTACGGAGAGAAATTTCTATGGCTTGGGGTACCAAAACAGACAGCTAGACTCCAGAAATCAATCTTTCCCAATATGCAATAGAAATAAAAGCATCTAACACTAAAGGATCGAACCTTGTACCTTATTCTGGACGGTTGAAGTAGATCCCCATTGAGCTTTCCAATCTTTAGCTTGAATTGTTATAGCACGTCCTCAACAACAAGTAAACAATACAAGCATACTATATTTCATGGTGTTAGATCTATTCTAGCATATATAATCAATAATGTATAAGCAGTTGACATATTCCAATGGATGAAACATTCATTCAAATACACATTACTGGACAGGAAAAGATATTTCTATTAATATGAATCAGAGATTACAAGTGACAACCTCTGACGGCACGTCTGCAAACCAGAGAAACTGAATCCCCCACTTGGGCCTCCACCACCTGAATCCTCCATCACTCCGATAGCAAGCTCACTAACAAAGGCAATCTTGGGAAGAACACAACAGTGCTCCAAAGGGACAAAGGGATGCAGACTCAAGTATAGTTCTGGCAACAATGGACTATAGTTTTGGTACTCTCAATTCTCTCTTCTTGTTTTCAATGTCTCAATGGTTCCTTATATAGATTTCCAAAGTGATACTGAAAGGTCGAATCCGTGCGATCTCAAGGCATATGGAAGGCCAGGAGTCATATGAGTCGGATTCAAGGCAAGGAACGGTCCAACAGTTTTGGATTATGCACACATCCCGATGTACGCGACTATAGAGGGAATATCCGCGTATGTACACGGTTATCGGGGAAAAGGCCGCGTATATCAAATTTCTAATGTTTTTAGGGATGGTCAATGATACATCAAAAGACAATAAATGGTCCATAGGGAATAATGAGTCTGCAGAGGGATAGGGGAAGGCCATACAATGTGTGATTCACCTAGTGTGGTGAAATCCTCTATAACAGATGCCCCCTAATGTATGAGATCAGAGGGGTTATACGATGGCCGAAATACATTATAAGTCCATCCCAGAAGTGAAGTGATGAAGGTACCCAAATGGAAGACCAGCCACCCAATCAGCATAATACCATAATACAACTCTGCATATAACTGCAAGTACATAGAGCAGTCCTGGATACATAAGAGTACAATGGCCATGAATAGGCATGAAACATGATAGAACATATGTGGTCATCGCCACGTACAATATACATAGATTAGAATCTCCATGATGAAGATATACAAAGTACAATGATCTCCACATAAGCTGAAGATATATAACAGATCAAGGTCTCCATAGTGGCTGGAAATATCTGACATATACTGGAACAAGTCACGAGAGCTGAAATCTCATGAGTATTGGCACGATCAAGGAGGTAGCATATAGTGGATGCCACCCAACTGGAAGGTCTTCTACACAAACCGCTACGAGTACATGTCCTACTATGCGAATAGAGGTGTCGAGGTCGAACATAGTAGTCCATCGTCTGATTACCGGTCATTGAAATATACCATTAACAGACGCGAGATTACCCACCAATAATGAAAATGGGAATCAAGGTACTAGAGTGAAAACTAACAAGTGTGAATAAATGTGTTGAGGTCGAACACTTGAGAGAATCCATCGATCAAGGGACATTGATGTATTCCCAAACTGTCGATGGCGAGATAACCTGCCACTGATGACTGCAAGTCTCAAGGCACTCAAAATGACTCTAGACTCCAATCCCAGAATAAATGATCTGAATTCGATGGGATGAAATCCACTG
>LPNX010580024.1:65395-224354 GCA_001517045.1 Pseudotsuga menziesii
TGGGCCCCCACCACCTCAATCCGCCATCACTCCGATAGCAAGCTCACTAACAAAGGCAAGCTTGGGAAGAACACAACAGTGCTCCAAAGGGACAAAGGGATGCAGACTCAAGTATAGTTCTGGCAACAATGGACTATAGTTTCGGTACTCTCAATTCTCTCTTCTTGTTTTCAATGTCTCAATGGTTCCTTATATAGCTTTCCAAAGTGATACTGAAAGGTCGAATCCGTGCGATCTCAAGGCATATGGAAGGCCAGGAGTCATATGAGTCGGATTCAAGGCAAGGAACGGTCCAACAGTTTTGGATTATGCACACATCCCGATGTACGCGACTATAGAGGGAATATCCGCGTATGTACGCGGTTATCGGGGAAAAGGCCGCGTATATCAACTTTCTAATGTTTTTAGGGATGGTCAATGATACATCAAAAGACAATAAATGGTCCATATGGAATAATGAGTCTGCAGCGGGATAGGGGAAGGCCATACAATGTGTGATTCACCTAGTGTGGTGAAATCCGCTATAACAAGAAGAGGCTTGCCGCATGATTCGAAATGAAAGACCTTGGAATGAAGCATTACTTTCTAGGTCTTGAAGTATAGCAGTATCCAGATGAGATTTTTCTAAGCCAAGGAAAGTATAGTGTTGAAATATTAAAAAGATTTGAATTGCTAGATTGTAAAGCTATGACTACTTTGATGACCACTTGTTTAAATCTATTAAATGATGATACTTTAGAAGTTGGTGATGTCATTCTATATAGACAATTATTGGTTCATTGATGTACCTAACCAATATAAGACCAGATATATGTTTTGCAATAAACACTTTAAGTCAGTACATGGTGAATCCTAAACACATTCACCTGATTCGTGTAAAACATGTGATGAGGTATTTAAAGGGAACTTTAGATTGTGGACTCAGATATACATCCAGTGGAGAAATCTAGTTACATGGATATGCAGATTCAGATTGGGGTGAAAGTGCCAAAGATAGAAAGAGTACATTAGGATGTTGTTTTAGTTTGGGATTAGGCATGATCTCTTGGTTCAATAGAAATTAGACCAATATTGCACTTAGTACAATAGAGGCATAATACATTGTAGCATGTTCAACATGTAGCGAAGTAGTATGGATTCGAAAGATGTTGGCAGGATTATTCGATGCAGAGATAGATTTCAGTGATATCCTTTGTGATAATCAGCATTGTATCAAGATGATGGAGAATCCCGTGTTTCATGATAAGTCAAAACACATTGAGATCAGATATCATTTCATTCGGGATATGGTTCAGAAGGGAGTTGTAAAGCTCAAGTATTTTCCCACAGAGGAACAAGTAGCAGATGTATTGATTAAGCCTTTGGCTTGTGTAAAGTTTGAATACTTTCGAGACAAGCTTGGTGTAATCCGAAAGGAACTCTCTTGAAAGAGGGAGTGACAGTAGTTGGATGGTGGATCCAATGGTGAGTAGCTCAGTCTAGAGGAGGGTATGTCTGGCTAGGCTTGTTTGGCCCGAAAGGGTTAGTAAGCCAAACAAGGCCTGTTAATTCTAGGGGGATTAGTATGTATAGCTAGGTGTGTTTGGCTTGAAAGGGTTAGTAAGCCAAACAATGCTTGTTTGGTCCCTAGGGAGATCCATTTGTCTAACTAGACTTGTTTGGCTTGAAAGAGTTAGTAAGTTAGAAAAAACGCCCGGGTGGATCTACCAGAGAACTTACCCTGATGTTGCACCGAGAAGTTGAAGGGAAAGATGTATTCTCAATATTGCTATACTGTTGATTGTTGATGATTGTTGTAGTATTTCTATATTGTTGGCTGTTGATGATTGTTGATTGTTGTTGATTGTTGATATGATTGATGATTATTGCAGTATTGATATGATGTTAGTTGTCAATGATTATTGTTGCAGTATTGTTATGCTGATGATTGTTGAGATGTTGTTGTTCAGTATTGTTGTGATGTTTGTTTTCTTCGGTATTGATGATTGATCAATTTATTGATTGAGTTAGTATTAGTGATGATACACTGATGACTGTAGTTACATGTTACTTCAGTATTCTTATACTGGTGATGGTTTCGTTGTTCCAACATCTCTATGCTAGTCATGCAGATGATGATCTAGCATTATTTGTTGTTGAGTTTTTAGCGCTATAGGATAATAATGATTGTTGATGTTATTGGTGTCCTTACATAGATGTTGCAGATAATAAAGGTACAAATTATGTCTCAGTTTCCACATACTGATATGATAGGATATGATCCAATATTCATATAGTGATGATACAGATGATGATACTCTGACAAGATAGACGATGATTCAGTATTCACATACTGATGCTTCAAGAAGAAGATACAGGAAGATGTCTTAGTATTCACATACTGATATAAGATGGTCAGTAGAAGACAAATAGAATATTTCCAAGAGTGTACAAAAGATGTAGATTACAGAAGATGACTCAGTAGAAGACAAATAGAAGATGTCCAAGAGCGTACGAAAGATGAATATTACAGAAGATTTTCTAGATGAGATTGATGATGAAGATGTTAGACAATGTTCCAAAACTTCTTATGACATATAGAGTCTCAACAGAAAATTGTACAGTCATAGTAGCATATGTTTCTATGGTTGAATACATTCCTAGTTAAGAGGGAGTGTTAAATTATTGTAACTTCGGAATCTATTCCAAGATGTATTGTATTCCTCCTTCGGGAGATGAGTTTGGTCTTGTTAGTATCATTGAAAGAAGCAATGTAAAACTCCGAATGTAATTCGGGTCAATAGTACCCAAGTGTCAATATAATAAATGTTATTTTTTGGTGTTAAGTTGCCAAGTGGGCCCAGTCAGTTAGAGAAGTTGACCCTACTACGTTAGTAGTCGAGTCAACTGAAGAATATAAATAAGGGAGGCACTCCTCTCCATTTGGACACACTCACTCAAGCTGTCTTAGCAAGAGAGAGAAGGATTAGTGTGCTAGAAAGAAGAGAGCAATTGTTGTTTGGTTTTTACACTGCATTGGTTGAGTTCTATACTGAGGAAGTTTTGCGGGGTTTTCTCCCTTGTGGTTTCCTTCAGGAAAATATTTGTGTTCCTGTATTCTTATGTTTCTGTGCATGTTGTTCTTTTAGTGATCTTCTAGTGACTAATTGTTTTAAGATATCATTTAAGAAATTTAGTAAAATTCAACATTCATGGACTAAACATTGTCTGTTTTGACGGTTTTCTAAACTAGGGTTTTGTTCGGTGACGTGTAGTGCAATTTCTACACAACAAAGAAAGTTTTTAAAAAAATTCTCAAGTGACTGCATGGGAATCACATTCATCTCTCCCTTTCCTAACACACTTGCAAGAGGCAACAAAAATCAAATTTTTTTATGTGTTTTATTTTTATGCCCTTGGTTGAAATTTGACCGTTGTCCCTAAATGGCCTTGAAAAGCGAAATGAAAATCACCATAGCTATAAAACCGAGGCTCTGATGGACAAACCATCAGTTCCATTATATTTGTGAATTCAAAGTACTGCTATGGGTACCCCTCCTTGGTGATTTCATGGAACAAAATTTGTCTATTTGATGGCTTTTTAAACTAGGGTTTTGGTGAATGTCGTGCACTGCAATTTCTGCATGATAGGCCAATATTTTGAAAAATGTGCTGAGCGAGTGCATGGGAATTAAATTCATCTCTCCCTTTCCCAAACACACTTGTAGGAGGAAATGGAACTCAATTTTTTTGTTTGGTTTGGTTTTTATGCCCTTGGTTAAAATTTGTCTCATGTCCCTTAACGACATTTTGAAGTGAGATGAAACTCGCTATAACTTGAAAACCATGGCTCCAATAGACAAAATGTTAGTTTCGTTGGATTCGTGATATTTGAGAAGCACTAGGGACACTCCTTTCCGGTGGCTTCATGGACTGAAATTTGTTTATGTTGTTGGTTTTCTAAACTACGGTTTTTCTAAGAGACATGCAGTGCAATTTCTATACAATAGGCTAAGATTTTGAAAAATGTGCCCAACGAGTGTGTGGTTATCACAATTATCTTTCCTTATCTACATGCTTTTGTGGTTCACTTAGTTAGGAAATGTAGAGTTATGTGACTTAGTAGTTTTCTTCATGGGGTGCACACATAGAGGTTGATTGCTTGCTTAGGAGGACGACTTACCTTGAAGGATCATAGGTAAGAGGGATAGAAGATAGAAAAGGATGGCATTATCATGTCCAAGAAATGAATGTATATTCCTAACTATTGGGTGTTCAAGGATATCATCCTAAATGAGATGCGCAATGTTCCATATTTTGGTCATCTAGGATATTTGAAGATTGAAGATGTTCCACAATTATGAGACTCAAATTTCAACTTGAACTTATAAAATCTATTATACGAATTAGACACACAACCAAATATAAGTATATATCATCATACATAGTATAATTTGTGGTGCCATGCATGAAAAATGTGAATAAACTGTGCAAATGCCACATCAAGCGTACGACTTATTGAAGAAGAACATATGAATCCTCATACACTAGTGACAACTACACTAAACCCAAAGAAAGAAACATCATGAGGGCCTTGAATATCATGGTCCAAGTACCCATCCAATATATATACTCTTCTTCCATTACACATTGATCATGGAACTCACTTGCCTACTAAAGCATGGGACAAAGATGGAACTAGCTATGACGAATTCATTGTGCCTTGTGACATGAATCTTATTGAAACTTTTAAACCCTCTCCTACATGCTCAAAGACTCACTTCATAGTATCACAAATCTAAATGGCTCTTATCCTCTTGGGTGTGATATGTGAAGGCTTGTCTTAGCCTGTCCTCCAAGTTTTGGATGGTGACATCATAAAGTTAGAATTTTCATGCCATGTCGCATTAGTTTGGTGCTTCTACCTATGTCATGTAAACATTAGTTTGAAAGACATTATGATCCCCATATTTGACCCCATCAAACATCACTTTACATGTTAATTATGGTTTTCCTTTATTATCACAAGGGGTATTTCCCAATGTTCATGCTAAAGTTATATACAAAACAATATTGATTGATATCAATGTTATAGATTCCCCCTAAGATTACAACATTATTCTTGGGCATGGATATATGTATACCATGAAGGAAGTTTCCTCCTCATTCTATCATACCATGGAATTCTACCAAGAAGGTAAAATCATCACCTTTGGCCAACTTACATTGTTATGAACCCACCCAAAATTCCAATCCTTAAAATGTGTTTCCAACCATTTGGGGCAGTCAATCCATCTCATCTATGGTAGAAGTGGCCCCTTGTCTATTCCAGGACTCATCATTACTTGGGGTTACCATGCCTCTCCATCCCAAGTTAACAATATGGGATCATCATTCTTATACACAATTTCATCCTTTTTTAGTATTATCCTGACAAAGAGTTCTTCTCTTACCATTGCAATTGACTGTTGGGTGCCCAGATTGTGCTTATTTTGAGTAGCGATTTCACTATGTTAAATTCTACGGAAAGGGATTTTGTTGGTACTACCATTCCAAATATTTGGTTACATATGTAACATGAAATTTTCATTACCTCCAAAGTATCTATCTGTAGTCCTTCAAACCCTGTTACAAATCCTTATGTAGTAGAAGTATGGGTTTCTTTTATAAAGTAATGTGGACTTTTCATTTTTCATTTCCTAGTTTTCAATATCTCTAAATAAGGCTTTTAATATGGTAGTGTTATCTACAACTACAATACTAGAGTTTCTATATTGCTATAAGAGTAACCAAGCTTGAAACTTTTGTTCTTATCTTTCAAAGGTGAATTTTATTTACCTAACCAATTCCAAGGCCCCAACCATTTTATCCATGTTATTTCTTCCTTGTAGAATTCAAAGGTAGGTTGAAGGTTTTTCAAATTTGCTTTTATTCTCTCTTTTGAAATATGGTAACCGATGATCCCATACTTGCAGGGTGTGGAGGTCTATTCTTGAAAATTTTGACATTTCTTGTGCCCAAAATTTTAATGAACAAAATGTGGGACAATTTTAATTACCTTTCTTGACCATTAGATTTAAGGTTTTATATTATGTAGTCTCTAAGTCAATTTTCAAACATTACTAACTCAATATGGATGAATCAAGGTGAGTTGGTGTAGTTGCCACTTGCAATATGGATGAATCAAGGTGAGTTGGTGTAGTTGCCACTTGTTGGACGATGTTATACTTTAAAACGTAAATAATATATATATATATAATAATTAGTTTAACTTAAACGGTAAACAATAACAATAAATAAAATTAATAAAATACATGACTTTATGAAAAGTCATGATAGGAATCCCGAAGACAGTCAGGAATTTATATATCGTTCTCATCCAAATTGTTTCTGACCAGAGAGCCTGTTCGACTGTCGGCGGCACGCTTAGCTCCATTTCCCTTCTCCACCAATCGATCATCTCTGCAACCTAATTCCATTTTCCTCCTATTCCATTCCCATACCTTCCTGCAGCCACATGCCTCCGACAACCTCACTTCTTTGTAGAATCCACCCTGCTCTTGTCCGCAGTTCTTCCATCCTCCCACACACGACTCTTCCCCTCACCTCGGCTCTCTCTGATCCCACCTACATCACTTTCCTCTTCCCCCGCATAATCCACCCAACCCTCCTCTTCACTGCCCATCCCCCACTCCCTACTGCACTCCATGCATCAATACCTCCCTCCTCTCCTCCCTTCGTCGGATCCCTACAACTCCATCACCGTCTCCTCTCGAAACCCCTGTGATCCTCCACGCTGCCACCAGCCGTGAAGCTTCCACACTCAACCACCTCCTCCTGGCATCCCCGTGCCCCTCCGCTCCTTCCTCCGATGTAGCTCCCTCCTCCCTACTGCGCCTTCACCCATTCCCCACGCCTGCTCCCGCTCCTTCGCTGCACCACGATCCTTCTCTCTCACCGCTCCAGCCGCGACCAATCCCTCCCCCACTCTTACTCCATGCTACGTCCACCACTACGACCTCTAGCTCCAGCTCGTCACCTACAAGCAGGCCACACAATAATAATAATAATATTATTAATTAAATAATAAAAAATGCTATAATAATAATAAAAAAATCATGGTTAGTTGGCTTTGAACATCACTCAAGAACAAATCAAAGTTTAGGGTGGATAAAATTCTAGTAACTCCCATTGATTAGACACAACAATAAGTATGTAGAAATCAAGAGTCTCTCGACAATATCTTGGCCATATTATTGCTGCACACTTCGTTTCCCACACCTAGCCAAATTCCACCTCTAGACCCGTTCAATACACCTCCTCCAAGTACACCAAAACACCATGAAAACACGACATGACGCCTCCCCATAATGTTCCCTTCTTCAACATTCCGTAAATAACAATTCCCCAACCACACAGGTACCAGATAAGGGTAAAACTAGAGTTACCCAAATTTGATGGGGATGAAAAGAAATGCTTCACATGGATGAATAAAGAAGACAAATACTTTGACATCCATAACACATCTTACGATAGAAAGAAGATTAAATATGTTGCCATGCAATTGGATGAGAATTCATACAATTGGTACATGTGGTGGAAGACGACAACCCGATTATGTCCCTTTAGCTGGAATAACTTTAAGAACGGTCATCTTAAGAGGTTTCAAGGCGTAACTGAGAAAGACTTCTTTGCTAAGATCACCAGATTGCAACAAAAAGGGAGTGTATATGAGTACACATGTTAATGGGAAGCTTTGGCAACTCGAGTTCTAAAACTAACTGATGACCAACGTCTGCAAACATACATACATGGACTAAAACTGTACATTCGAGATGAGTTGGAATTACATAACAATTATACCATGGAGAATAAAAGACGTAAGACCAAGATCACTGAGAACAATTTTTAAAGGTTCGCTCAAATTAATTTCGACAAGAAATAATCCAAGAGTAATCCTCCCAAATTAGAGAATATGGGAACTTCAAGATATACATCGCTGCATCTAAGGGAAGGAGAAAAACCCAGTTTAGAATCCCATAGGATGAAAGAAGGAAAGTGCAAATATTGTGGAGAGAAATGGGATCCTAAGCATAGATGTTTGCAAAGGAGAAATCCCCAAAAGTTGTATGCTTGCAAAGCCGAAGAAGAAGAAAAATTCTTGAAAAGTGAAGAGTCAAGTGAGGAGGATACATGAAACCAACATGGTTGCCACTCAGAACTAGACGATGATACACCAAATATATCATTAGCTTCCATTACAGGGATATCCTGACCCCAAACAATGAAGATAAAGGGATATATTAAAAGTAAAAATGTCTTGATTCTCATAGATACTGGAAGTACACATAACTTTATTAATGTTAATCTTGCTAAGATATTCAACTTATTCGTTTTTCCAATACCTACATGAAGGTTATGGTAGCAGATGCCAAGAAGATTGAAAATGTGGGAAAATATCACAAGGTTAAATTACAAATGCAAGAGTATAATATAGAATCCAACTTTTTCATCGTATTCTTGGAGGAGTAGACATTGTATTGGGAATCTAATGGTTGCAAACATTGGGTACTTAATCCACTAATCATAAAGTTCAAATGGCTAGGAAAAAAACATTGAAATATTGTAACTTCAAAGGATATTCTAAATGTATTTTAGTGATGTACCCCAAGCGAGATGTTATTATTCCTCCATCAGGATGTTACTATTGTAATTGGTTTTCATAGAGTCATGAGTTAAATCCTCCATTGTAAGTCAGGTCAATAGTATCCCAATGCATAATATAAAATACTATTTTGAGTCTTCCTAGGTGAAGTTGGCTTAGACAATTTAGTGGGGCCGACTTGAATAGGGTAAAAGTCAGTTGACTTAAAGTGTATAAATAGAGGAGTTGTGCTTCTCATTAGAACACAGAATCACTCACTTGAGTAGTGCATAGGAGAGAGAGAGAGAGAAATCAACAAGGATGAGAATACATGTTTTGGGGTTTTATCTTACACATCTTAAACAAAGGAAGTTTTGCTAGGTTTTCTTCCCCTTGAGGGTTTCCCAGGATAAATACTGTGTCTATCTTGTGATTGTATTTCTTTCAGTGATTCTACATATGCTACTGTTGTGAATTTGGATTAAACACTAATAATATCTAGCTTAGCATATGAAATCTTAAGATGGTATCAGAGCTTGCCTGAATAGGACAACTTTCACAAGGTGAAACAGTCTCTCCTCTCCCTCTAGAATAAATTAGGGTTTCTACAAAGTTGGGAATTTGGAAGATATGCTTGCATAGAAATTTGTGCCTCCCTAGAGCACATCTATTGAGCCCAGGATCAAATTTTTTGGGTGGTTGAATCTCTAGGAAAGCCAAACCCTAGTTTGGCCATGAAACAGAAAACCAGAACCAGAAATTCTACAAAAATTGGAACATCGCAAGTAAGATTTGAAGGGTGAATATTTGGGATCTCCAGAAATCAAGTGGACAAACCAACTCACCTCAGTTAAGCGCATCTCCTGGTAAGGTCAACTTTTAATTTTGAGAAATTTCAATTTTTAGTGACCTCCTGGATAGGATGGCCTCGAGCACTAAGCTTGAGGACGAACTAAAAGGCATAGAAAACATCTTATCATGGAAGTATAGGATTGGTCTCATTCTCAAAGAGAATGGCCTTGAGAAGTACATCAAGGATGAATTTGCAGAACCAAAAGTAGATGAATCCAAGGAGAAGCATGAAAAAGACCTAATCAAGGCAATGAGGATCATTGCTGATTCTATCAAATATCGCTTGATCCCTCAAGTGTCATCTAAGAAGACACCAAACCAAATGTATGATGCACTTTCTAGAATGTATGAGGGAAGGAGCATAAAAAAAATAGGAATTTGAGAGCTCAATTGAAGGGCACCAAGATGAGAAAAGGAGAATGAATTCAAGATTACTTCACAAGGGAAACAACTAAGTGTTATTTGAGACACCCTTTATGAGGATGAACTAGTTATGACTGTTCTCAATGGTCTCACTAGACCTTGGGACTCATTCATACAGACTTTTTCTGCCAGAAAAGAAAGTATGAAGTTTGACATTGTATGGGAAGATTGCATTCAAGAAGAAGCTAGAGTAGCTAACATAGAAGCTCTACTTAGAGAAGATGACCAGGTTTTCTATCCATCTAAAGGAAGAAAACAATCAAACTTCAAGAAAGGTAATCATAAACCTTCAAAGAAGAAGTTTCAAAAGAAAAAAGTAAACAATAAGAAGAAAGATTACTCAAAGTATCAATGCTATAACTGTCATAATATAGGACACATTGCTAGAGAGTGTCCATCACCAAAGATGAACAACAACAAGAGACATCATTCTCATCTAGATGATGATGAGGATGAAAAAGAAATACCTCGGAAGATATTAACAAAATAAGAAGATGTAGAAGAATATGTATTATTATATGCATTCTCTGGGTCTATAACACCTGGAGAAGATACATGGCTTATTGATAGTGGTGCTTCAAAGCACATGACAGGGAATAAGCAAACTCTTCCAAGACTTGAAGAAAATAGATCTCCTTAGAAATTATCATTAAGATATGACTATCGATATCCCATCAAAGGTATTGGTGAATCAAGCTACAATCTTGACTCTGGGAATTCCATGAAAATGAAGGAAGTACTGTATGTACCAGGTTTGAAAAAGAACTTACTTTCCATCTCATTAATAGATAAGAAAGGATATAGAGTTGCTTTTATAGGTGCACAAGTACTTATGTGGTCCAAAGGAAAGACACTTGAAGATGCCATAGTCATTGGTGAAGAAGAAGGAGCATTGTACAAACTCAAAGTACATCCAGAGACAACCCTTGTCCATGACACTACTAGCTCAAGTGAACTATGGCATAGGAGGCTTGCTCACATCAACTAAAAATCCCTACCCTATGTGATCAAGGTGGTAATAGGGTTACCAGATCTGAAGATTGATCATGAAGGAACTTGCAAAGGATGTGCAAGAGGAAAGAACATCAATAATCCATTTCCAAAAAGTGAAACAAATGCTAAAGGTATGTTGGAATTAATTCATTCTGGTGTATGTGGTCCTATGCCCTCCATATCGTTAAGTGGATATGAATATTATGTCACATTTATTGATGACTATTCAAGAAAGACTTGGATATACTTCTTGAAGAACAAGAGTGAAGTGTTCAGGAAATTCAAGGAAGTCAAATACTTGATAGAGGACCATTCATAAAGAAGAATGAAGACACCGAGATCAGATAATGGTGGAGAATATACTTCAAAATAATTTGAAGCATTCTAAAGGGAGGGTGGAATCAAGAGGGAACTAACCACTCCCTACAATCCTCAATAGAATGGTGTTGTAGAAAGAAAGAATACAACCATTATGGAACCAATGAAAAAACGATTCATGGACAAGACCTCCCCATGCACCAGTGGGATGAAGTAGCAAGAACAACCGTATATGTGAAAAATATTTTATGTCGCAGTGCTCTTGGATTCAATACTCCTGAAGAAATGTATATAGGAAAGAAAACTGAAGAGAGCCATCTCAAAATATTTGGTTGTCCAGTATATGTACATATTCCAAAAGAGAAGAGAACCAAGTTGTATCCTTCTGGAAAGAAGGAAATATTTATTGGATACTGTGAAGTTTCCAAAGCCTTCAGGATATACATTCCAGGATTCCATCATATAGATATTTGTAGGGATGTAACAGTTGATGAAGAGACAAATCTTAAGAAATCCATAAGGTGTTATCTTGAAGAAGTACCAATGAAAAGGATGTACCTCCTAGAATGGTAGAAGCTGAACCCTCTCCTAAAATAGTAGCATCTAAAGATCATGATATGCTAGAACCTAAGGAACCCCATACTATGGATATATATCGAAAGATAAAACTTGCTTGGGTAAGAGAAATCATATAAGAAGAAGAGAGATATGGAGCTCCAGAAGGCTCCACAAGAACAAGAAAATGATCAAAGCCATACTTCAGTTATGTAGCTTTGATATGTGACCTTGTAGATCAAGAACCCGCTAGCTACGAGTAAGTTGCACAGAAGAAAGAGTGGGTGGAATCAATGATGGAAGAATGACAGTCGATAATGAAAAACGATGTTTGGGATATAGTACCCAAACCAGAAAACAAGTGTGGTATCTTCGAAATGGATCTACAGGATAAAACATGTTGTTGATGGAAGTATTGAAAAGTACAAGGAAATATTTGTGGCTAGAGGATTCTCTCAGAAAGAGGGGATTGTTTATGAAGATACATTTTCTACAATAGCAAGGTACACTTCCATCAGAACCGTCATGGCACTTGCTTCCATGATGAAGTGGGATCTACACCAGATGGATGTAAATACATCCTTCCTAAATGGTATCATTGAGGAAGAGGTTTACATCAAACAACCACAAGGATTTCAATTCGAAGATAGGGTTACTCATGTATGTAGGTTGAAAAAGGCCATGTATGGACTAAAACAAGATCCTAAAGCTTGGTATGGAAGAATAGATAACTTCTTGACAAGCTTGGGATTTACAAAGAGTAAAGTTGATCCTAACCTTTACATGAAAGTGATGGATGATGAACCAGTCATACTATTACTGCATGTAGATGACCTATTTCTAACTGGAAATGGGAAATAAATCAGAGAGACCAAGAAGAAACTAGCTGAATAATTTGAGATGAAATATCTTGGATTGATGCATTATTTCCTCGGGATGGAATTGTAGTAGATCCTAGAAGGAATTTTTCTGAACAAGGGAAAGTATGCAGTAGAAATATTGAAAAGATTTGATATGATTGGATTGTAAAGCCATGGCCACACCCATGGACACCAACCTGAAGTTGTTATTTGATAAATCATCAGAGTTAGTGGACATGAATATACATGGATTATTGGTTCATTGATGTATTTGACAAATACAAGGCTAGATATATGACTTTCTATGAACACCTTAAGTCAGTATCTAGTTAAACCTAGACGAGTTCACTTGATAGCTACAAAGCATGTGATGAGGTATCTAAAATGTATGATAGATTTGGGAATTTACTATGGTATAGATCATGACTACAGATTGTATGGTTATACAGATTCAGATTGGGGAGGAAGTGCTATAGACATAAAGAGCACCTTAGGTAGATGTTATTTCCTGGGATCCACCATGATCTCATGGTTTAGTAAGAAATAGTCTAGCGTTTCTCTTAGCACAGCTGAAGCAGAGTACATATCAACTTGCTCCACTAGTTGTGCAGCGATATGGCTTCGGAAACTGTTGTCAGGACTATTTGATATGGAGTTGGATACCACTGTGATTATTTGTGACAACCAGAGTTGTTATTTCCTGGGATCCACCATGATCTCATGGTTTAGTAAGAAATAGTCTAGTGTTTCTCTTGGCACAGCTGAAGCAGAGTACATATCAACTTGTTGCACTAGTTGTGAAGCGATATGGCTTTGGAAACTGATGTCAAGAATATTTGACATGGATTTGGATACCATCGTGATTCTTTGTGACAACTAGAGTTGCATAAAGATGACAGAGAATCATGTGTTACGTGATAAATCAAAGCACATATAAATCCGACTAAGTTTGAATATTTCTGTGACAAGCTTGGTGTAGTCAGAAAAGAATTTCTTCGCAAGTAGGAACAATGATGATACTACAAACTTTCCTTGCAAGAAGGAATGATGAAGATATGGACTCTCTTCAGAAAGAAGGAACAAGTTGAAGATATGGACTCTCCTCATAAAGGAAGAACAGATGAAATATATGAACCCTCCTCAGACAAAGGGGGAGCAGGTTGATGATATGGATCCTCCCGAGAAAGGGGGAGTGATGATAAGACTATCATTGATGATGGGATGAAAGAGGCAAAGTATGCCTGAAGATTCTAACAAGGTCTGAGATTCACTTGTGGATGATAGTATCCTCTCTTGAGGATGGTATTGCAGGAAATAACACTCTGTTCCTGAGAGTGGTCCTTACTAGATAAGGATGTCCCTGCATACATTACTCTCACATGGAGAGTACCCACATTCATTTGTAGATACCATAGTATAACATTGGCTTGCGAAAGGTCCTATATTTCATGCTGAGAATGTACTATGATGAGTCCTTATGGACGACATGGCTGAGATTTAGGTGCAGTCTAGATATGCCTTGCAGACATTACTCTTGCATGGAGAGTATAACTACATTTATATGTAGATGCCTTATAAAAACACTCACTTGGGAGTGGTCCTAGATTTAGTGATAAGGATGATCTATGATGAATCCTTACGAACGTCATAGTATAACACTCGCATGGATTGGTCCTAGATTTCACGCTGAGGATGTCCTACGATGAGGGCCTGCATCTAGGTGTGGTAGAGATCTGTAGTTGCATACAATGCTCTTGTATGGAGAGTATGCTTACATTTACATGTAGATTCCATAGTATAACACTCACTTGGAGTGGTCTTACCTCTAATAGGACAAGGATGGTCTATGATGAGTCCTCACGGATGACAGGTCCTGCATTTACATGTGGACAAGATCTACATTCAGTTGTAGATGATTCAGTTGGTCGATACTATGTACCCTCCTTGTTAAGGGGGAGTAGGCTGATGGAGGATTGCATCATCCTTGGAATTATGTCCTAAAGTGATAAGGATTGATCATCCTACAAAGAGATCATGTGTACTGCAGGTAGTATGACTGCAAAGGATACAAAATATCAAAGTGTTGTTGCAAAGGATCGAGAAGATCGAAGTGCTGCTACAAAGGATTGAGAATATCGAAGTGCCACTACAAAGGATCGAGAAGATCAAAGTGCTGCTGCAAAGGATTGAGAAGATTGAAGTTCTACTACAAAGGATGGACAATATTGAAGTGTTATTGCAAAGGATCAAGAATATAGAATTGTTGCTGCAAAGGATCGAGAAGGTCGAAGTGCTGTTGAAAATGATCGAGAAGATCGAAGTGTTGTTGCAAAGGATCGAGAAGATTGAAGTGTTGCTGCAAAGGATTGATAATATCGAAGTACTGCTACAAAGGATTGAGAAGATCAAAGTGCTACTGCAAAGTATTGAGAATATCGAAGTGCTGCTACAAAGGATCAAAAGATCAAAGTGGTTCTACAAAAGGATCAAGTGATCGCGTGATGCAAAAGATGAAGACATTGAAGAGTAAATGTTCCAGTTACTGATGAATGTTGAAAAATTCCTATGACGTATAGATGTATTACCTTGATACCGTTGAAGATGCTCTCTCTTGGTACTCCTATAGTTGATGATGATGTTTTAGGTAGAATACCCTTCTCATTAAAGGGGGGTGTTGAAATATTGTAACTTCAAAGGATATTGTAAATGTATTGTACTGATGTATCCCAAGGGAGACATTATTATTCCTCTGTCGGGATGTTACTATTGTAATTGGTCATTATAGAGTCATGAGGTAAATTATACATTGTAAGTAGGGTCAATAGTACCCAAATGAATAATATAAAATACAATTTTGAGTCTTCCTAGTGAAGTCGACCCAGACAGTTTAGTGGGGCCGACTTGATTAGGGTAAAAGTCAGTTGACTTAAAGTGTATAAATATAGGAGATGTGCTTCTCATTAGAACATAGAATCACTCACTTGAGTAGTGAATATGAGAGAGAGAGAGATATCAACAAGGAGGAGAATACATGTTTCGGGGTTTTATTTTATACACCTTATATAGAGGAATTATCTTTTTTGGGGGATTTATCTTGTGATTGTGTTTCTTGTAGCGATTCTGCATATGCTACTTGTAGATTTTCTTAAAATTATAGAAGTATATATTAATTTCATTTATCAATAGGATCACTAGAAGATAGAAAAATCACAAAACAATAACACAAGTATTTTTCACCTAGGAAACCCAATTGGGAGAAAACCCAACAACCTTCATCTAGAGATAATAATTCTAAGATCACAATACAATGAAGAAAGAAAAAAAAATGGAAATGTTTTCCAAAGATTGAAATCCTGAAAATAGTATTCTTCTGCAGTGTATGCGAACTTCTCTGAGCAGCTGTGTAGCTACACTCTGTCAGAAAACTGCGCACTTCACTTGTGCTGTTGCGCTTCTGTTGTGTGTAATAATGAGGAGGGGCACCTCCTATTTATACTGTTTTCCCACCCAGAAATTAACCAGGTCTGGATTCACTTGGGGGAGAAATATAATTTTATATTTAATAATTTATATTTTATTCTTTTATTGTTGTATTTTCACCCCAAGGCTTACATTGTTCCTTCTAGGGTTTGTATGAATAATTATAACAAGTTCAACTCTCGAAGGAGGATAATAAGAATAGATTCTAAAGTTGCACAAACTCCAACACTTCCTCTTAAAAAGGAAGGTATTCTTCGTTCTTCATCAACAACTATTGAAGGTATTTGCGTTTCATCTGTAAATCTATACTGTCTCCATCATCTCTAAACGTATTGAAGGTTGTCTTTATGAATTTATTCTATCTGGATTTCTGAGAGAGAATCTTGTGATACCTATCTGTCTCTACTGCATGCCTGACTAGAGATCCTGGATGAGAAAATATGTATGAACATCTACTACATGTTTGTCTCATCTGTCGATGGGCTACTCCCATACCTGGATGAGAACCTGAATGAGTAAATGTGCATGACCATCTACTGCCTGTTTGTCTCATCTGCCGATGGGTTACTCCCATACCTGGCTAAGAACCTGAACAAGTAGATGTACCTGTGAAACCACATGACCATCTGCTACCTATCCGACTCATATGCCGATGGAATTTCTCCCATACCCAACTGAGCACCTGGACGAGCAGAGGCACCTATGTGAAACCAACCATATATTACCTGGTCGTCTCATTTGCCGATGGGATTTCTCCCATACCTGGCTGAGCACCTGGACAAGTAGAGGTACCTGGGAAAAATTATGGTAAATGTCTCTTAGTCATCTCTCCCTCTCAAGGAGGAATATGTTCTCTTCTACTCCAAGTCTTCCACGAATGTATTTAAGATTCATCCTAGGAAGAGGCACAGTTAGAACATCTGTATTCTGATCATCTGTCGAAATATACTTGAGCTCGACCACACCTTTCTGCACCATATCATGTATGAAGTGATACTGAATCTCTATGTTCTTTGACTTGTCGTGAAATACATGATTCATTGACATCTGCACACAACTCTGTCTATCTCGGTGAATCACAGCTGGCTCTAGAATCTAGCAAAACAATCATGCAAGAAGTTTACGAATCCAAACTGCTTCTCGGGATATTGAACTAACAACCATATACTCGATCTCTGCAGTACTGAGAGCTACTAAGATATGCTTCCTAATATACTAGGAAATTATTGTAGAACCCAAATTGAAACCGCATCTTGGAGTGCTCTTCCTATCTGTAGTGCATCCAAACCAATCCGAGTCTGTAAAATCTTGCAATCTCAAGTCACAATATGAATTATATCGTAGATCATATCCCAAAATGCCACATAAGTATCTGAGCACATATTTTGCAGCAATCCAGTGAATCTTCCTCGGTTCGCACATGAGCTAACTGAGACCATTACTAGCAAAACAAATATCTGGTTTGGTGTTCGTCAGATACATCAAGGACCCAATCAACTAGCGATACATGGTGGGATCAATCAAATTTGAATATGAAGTAGAATCTCTTAGCTTCTTCAAATTTGCAACCATTGGAGTAGCTATGAACTTATAGTCTAACATTCTGAATCTCTTCAGCATATCCATGGTGTAATTTCCTTGACCTAGGAAAATATTCTTCTGCATTTATCATATTTCTAATCCCAAGAAGTAATGTCTCAACAATGTCATTGAGAAAGGTTGTCTTGGAATCCATCAAATACAACTTTCATCCCATAGCTAAAATAGCAATAATCGATCTGATGGAAGTACATCAAGTCATAGGAGCAAATGTCTCATCATAATCGACTCCCTCTTTCTGAGAGAACCCTCTGGCTAAAAACCTAGCCTTGTATTTTTCAATGCTCCCATATTATCCATGCAGAGATTCATGCTCCTTTGCATTCTGCAAAATATGTTGTGCCCATCTTGGTCTTTCTCGGCTTACTACCATATCTTGTGGGAGCATCATCTGGCTCAAGTACATCAATGGAACTAATCAGTTTATTAATTTCTTTAGAGTCCCTATTAATGTTTGGAGGGGGATACGATCTCATCTCTTCATCGTCATCGGTCTCCATATCTGATCCTCTTCCTTTTCGGATAGCCATTTCTTCTTCAAAGGTTGCATCCTTCCTGACTTCGATTTGAATTGATCCTGAGATGTATATTATGTAATCCTTTGAAGACTTGTGATATCCCACGAATGTTTCCTTCTTGCCTGAATTTTTTCACTTGGGAATGTGAATGTAGACTAGAAAGTAATTTTCCATCTTGGTGACGACTAGGTTCATCAAGGATCCTTCAATTGTCTTGTTCGAGTCATGACATAAGTGTCGTCAGTTTTCTATCATATTTAATATACTAGAATCCTTGTCTTTGAGGGATAAATCCCTCTGTCTCTCAGAAGTTGGTTGAGTAAATCTTGTTGAAGCAACATATAGACCAACATTCATAGAATATTTTTACTTCTGATAACCAAATCTCTGCATGATATTATTATGGGTCTGAGAGTCATAATACATGCTTCTTAGAGGCTTTATGCTTTCATTCCATCTATATATCAATGGGATCACTTGTCCTTGTAGATCATGGCATTCGATACAAGTAAAATCTAGTCATATGGTTAGCAGTATTTCATAATCAATGTATTAACAAAATAATGTAGGCAACCTTTTAGTCAATGCTTTGACACAACAAATGAAAGGCCATTATATGGATTCTTATGGCTTCCATTATAGCATACCATCAAGAGTGTGTAATACTCTAGTATGTTATAAAGGAGCCCTCATCCTAGATGGGTTATGCACCATGATAGAATATTTAACTACCTGAATTTTAGGAATGTAGATGTGTGTAACACATATTAAAAAACAACTAGATCTAATGTACTAGAGCATGTAAAATCAAATACTTATCTTTTGTAGTTTTGTGGGTGGGATCCCACTGTCAAGGTCCACTATTCTTCATATGCTTGCTTGACAATCATCACAATATTGATATTCATATCATTTCTTAGAATAATAACTCCAAACGATTATCCTTCCTTGGTTCCTTATGAGGAGGTTCTTCTTCTACATCAGTAGTTGAAGCTTCATGCTTCCTTTTGATTGAATTTCAACAGCTATTGGCATAATGAACGTATTTCTTACACCTGTAGCATTGTATCTGACATAAGTCCTTCTTCTCTTATTTATTCTGATTTGGGGAGGACTTGATCTCATATCTTGGTGCTTGTGATTGAAGGAATTCCTTCCCCTTCCCTTGCCTTTCTTGGCATGAGATGCGAAATCTTGATTTTCCTCAGGTCGAGTGCCATGAAGTCTTTGGCGTGCTGCGATTCTTGTTTCTTCATGAGTGCATTCTGCCCATAGCTTATAAAATTTGGGAAACTTGGTTCGACCCCTTATAGTTTGGATAAAAGACTCCCAAGATGGTGGGAGACCATTTAGGGTGGTCATACTGAGATCCTTTTCTTCAATATTGTCTCCACTGGACTTTAGCTTGTCCCAGAGATTGGTGATCCTCATGAAATATGAGGCAATATACTTGGACTTCGTCATCTTCATTTTCGACAGTTGATTCCTCAATGTGAGAGTCACATTGATGCTACTGTCTGCAAATAGATTCTTTATAGTTTTGAACATCCTCCTCGTCATCGTCTTTCCTAATATCTAAGGAACCAAGTTATCTTTAACTGAGTCCACTAAAATCCTCCTTGATTTGGCATCATCCTTTCTCCAACGAGGTTTGTCTTCTCCAGCTTCTGGTTTTGGGACCCTTTCATTTACACACTGTAATAGGTCATTTTATTCTAGTAGGAGAAGAACCCTAGAGTTCTAGGGGATGAAGTTGGAAGCTCCTTCCAGACATTCTTCAACCTTCATGATGATAATCTTGACTATAGATCTTGATCTGAAACCCTAGCAGAGACTAGGTCAAAACTAAAGGTTGGAGTTTTGGAAAACTAACTCCACAGATAAATGTACCCTAGGGAGGAGAGTTGAGTAAAGGTAGAGTCGATCCAAAACTATGGAGAAAGTAGGACAAAACTGGAAACCCTAATTTCTGATGCAGCTATAGAATTAGGTCAAAAATGAAAAACTCTCAGAATTGAATTTTGTCTTCACCAAAAGATGCACCCTCCTTAGAGAGAAATTCCCAAGGATCTTTTTATGCCAAAAGGTTGAGTGAATACCTTGAAAGATGAACCCCTAGTTTGGACAGGTTGCCGTCAGAGTTCTGAAAATGGCTTCTTATAGTACTACTCTGATACCATGTTAGATTTTCTTAAAATTATAAAAGTATATCTTAATTTCATTTATTAGTAGGATCAATAGAAGATAGACAAAACACAAAACAATAACAGAAGTATTTTTCACCCGAAAACCCAACAACCTTCATCTAGAGATAATAATTTTGAGATTAGAGTAAATGAAGAAAGGAAATAAAAAAATGGAATTGCTTTCAAAGATTGAAACCCTGAAAACAAGATTCCTCTACAGTGTATGTGAACTTCTTTGAGCTGTTGTGTAGCTACACTCTGCTAGAAAACTATGCACTTCACTTGTATTGTTGCACTGCTGTTGTGTGTAATAATGAGGAGGGTCGACTCCTATTTATATTGTTTTCCCATCCAGTAATTAACTAGGGCTGAATTCACTTGGGGGATCAATATAATTTTATATTTAATACTTTATATTTTATTCTTTTATTGCTGGATTTTCACCCCAAGGCTTACATTGTTCTTTCTATGGTTTGTATGAATGATTATAACAAGTTCAACTCTTGAAGGAGGACAATAAGAAGAGCTTCTGAAATTGCACAAACTCCAACACTACTGTTCTGAGTTTGGATTAAACACTAATAATATCTAGCTTAGCATATGAAATCTTAATAGAAAGTACAAATTCTATGGTTTCTAACCACCCCAAACTCAATTGGTTACACCACATCAGATGGAAAGGCTAATTCCAAAAAGGAGCACTTGCTTACATAATTCTATATCAAGAGATGGATTTGCTAACATGTGAGGGATATGACTGCAAACCACCAGAGATACAAGAGCTAATCCAAAAACACCACAAGGTGTTCCAAGAGATTCCAATGGATCTCCTACTAAACATGAAGATTGAGCAATTGATTGAGATAAAACCAAGGGAAAAACCTGTCAATATAAAATTGTATAGATACCCAAGAGTTATTAAAATGTGGAGTCATTTCAAAGAACATAGTACCTTATGCAGCTCCAGTGGTGCTATTTTGAAATAAGGATGGATATTTTAGGTTGTGCATAGATTACAAAGGTCTCAACAAGGTATAAATTAAGAATAAATTCCTTATCCCATTCATTGATGAGATGATGGATGAACTTCATGGGACTAAGTACTTCTCGAAGTTATACTTGAGATCGAGGTATTATCAAATCATAGTTAGATTGGAAAACGTAGCAAAAATTTCCTTCCATACTCATGAGGGCCATTATGAGTTCAAGGCAATGCCCTTCGGTTTAACTAACACTCCATCCACCTTCCAAGCCACAATGAACGAAGTGTTCTAGCCATATTTTTGAAATTTCGTGCTAGTATTTTTTGATGATGTCCTGATACATAGAAAACATTGGAGAGAGCGTGTATGACACTTAGATCAAGTACTCACCATATTGGAAGAACATCAGTTGTTTGCAAAAAAGTCAAAATGCACTTTTGGAAAAAAATAAGTGGATTGTATTGGCCATACAATATCGAAGGAAGAAGTCAAATTTGATCCAAGTAAGATAAAGGCTATCACCAAGTGGCCCAAAACAGACAACATGTATATATATATATATGTATTCATGTATGTATATTAAAAGGGTTTCTAAGATTAATAGGGTACTATCAACAAAATGTGAAGAATTACGCCCATAAGACTGCCCCTGTTGATTGCATGGGCAGACCCGGGTTTACTATAATCAATCAACAACACCCCTAACTCACTGGCCCTTTCGGCGACAGACCGCGAAGCGATCTGAAGTCTCACCCGAAGTGAATCTAATGGGTTGGCCAAGACTCAAGTGTCTTGGACCAGGTTCTGGGCATCCTACTTCTCTTGTCTTACTCCTGTGAGTCACAAGGTCAGCTCTATCGACGCATCGCATGTCCCCGTCTACTCGCAGCACTTTTAGCCGTGCGATTCTTATCCACGCGCAAGTCGTACGGTTCCTTCCCACGTCGCACAACTTCCACTTACTCACAATATCTCCAACCTTATCGCATCTCTGCGCACCGTGGGACACCCAACCTCTCCTCAACGCTAAGCCCTCAGCTCGTAGTATCATGCACCGCAGCTCCTCTGCCGGTGCGATATCGCCTCTCTGCGATATCTTACCACCACGACTTTGCACTCTTAGCGTTGACTGTGTCGATGTGCGAAACTCTACCTCCCAGAAGTTATATTGTGATTAAATGGTCATTAGAAACAGACGTAAAGGAGTCTTTAAGCAGCTTACTAAAATACTTCAACTTATCTCTATATTCTTGCATTACCGTGAGCTGAACAATACATACAATCACTTACTGCAAATAACATTATATGCAAAATAACCAGTAACAATAAGCAAGTACAATCACATTCATGCAACACATAACACGCATATTTAACGTGGTTCACCCCCAGGATGGGAGCTACGTCCACCAAACTGTGCTTCTATTATATATCTTGAGGGAAGTTAGCACAGTCTGTTGCACCGCATATGCAGCACGAGATCTCTTCTAGATCTCTGGCCTATTTCTATCTCTAGATTTCCTTTCTTTCAATATATCCTTCCCTCTCTGTCCTCTCTGTGGATGGTTACATACAGACTCAAATGACTCACAGACAAGCTAGGTGTCTGGATCGTTACAACACAGTCTGTATGACTGACTCCTGATTCTACTCCAAAAATAATCAACTGACCAACTAACGACTCATCCTACGAACCAACCAACCCTTTACAATACAAAATACAAGCTTTTATAGGCGGCCCAAAGGTATCTCCATTACAACACTGTGGGCCTGTCCCAACAGTAACCCAAACCCTAATTAGTGACGGTCGGTCCTCTCTGTCCTTGAGGTAGCCGCTTCCCGTCACACCACAGCTCTCTGCAGTCTTCCATGCTTCCCGGCACTGACCATGGGTACTATGCACCGCTTCTCTGCTTTCTGTCCTTCGCCTTCAATGCTTGAGCCTCGTTGCTCCTTCTTCTTTATGAGGGTCGCTGAGCCCTCCTGTCTTCTGCTGCTACCTTCAATGCAGTGGGTGAGCTCTCCCTTCTTGGCCGCTCAGGTACCGTTGCCTTTCTTTGAATTTCGTATCCCAAAAAGTCACGGTTTCTGGCTCTGCTCTCCAGCTGGAAACGTGCTACGGCGTCGTAGCTCTGCCTTGTCTTCTTTTCGCCAAAACTTACATCTTTCCGCCAAAACTAGCAACTTCTTCTGTAGCTGCGGGACCCTGCTCCAACATCCCCTCTAATAGATTTATTGGAAAACAAATTCATTTCGATGGAATGATGAATCCGAGAAATGATTTGAGGCATTGAAAAACATTGTGTCATCAACGCTAGTATTAGCAACCCCGGATTTCATAAAACCCTTTGTAGTTGAGTGTGATGCTTCAAGATTCGGGATAGTATCAGTCTTGATACAAGAAGGTCATCCAATAATATTTGAAATTCAGAATCTCAATAAAAGAGAGTGTTTAAAATCCATGTATGATAATGAAATGATTTCCATTATACACGCTCTAACAAAGTGACGAAAATACCTCCTAGGGAGAAAATTCTTGATAAGAACATACCACGATAGTCTTCATTATCTCCAACAATAACAAACATTGTCTACTAAACAACAAAAATGGATAGAAAAAATGCTACATTTGACATGGAGATACTACATAAGTGAGGAAAGGACAATGTAGTTGTTGATTCCCTTTCCCAAAAATATGAATAAGTCAAGGCTTATGCGATCTCAGTTGTAGTTCCATATTGGTTAGATGAAATCTGAGGAGAATATGCCAAGGAACTAGACACCTCTGTATTAATCAATGATCTTAATCGAGGTACAAGATTCGAATGGAGGAACATAATCATTTGATATAAGGGAAGGATATACTTAAGCCCTACATATAGATTTAGGACCAAGGTGTTGATATAACCTCATGATTCCCCATCCATAGGACATGTAGGTTTTTTTAAAACCTACTACAATGCTAGGTAATCCTTCTACTAGAAGGGTACACATAAAGGAATTCAAAAGTATGTAGCTGATTGTGACACCTGTCAAAGAAACAAAAGACAAAATGTTGTTACTGTATGGTTACTCCACCCTCTTCACATTCCAAACCAGAAGTGGTAGGAAATATCCATGGACTTTATGAAGGGTTACCTTTATCCAAAGGCAAGGACAAAATCTTCACGGTAGTAGACCAATAAACAAAATATGCAAATTTCATGGGTATTAAGAAAATTGAATCTGCTAAATAAATCACTGAAGTGTTTTGTAAAAATATTTATAAATTACATGGATTTCCAAATATCATCGTTAGTGATATATACGCCAAATTCACAACCAATTTTTGGAAGAAATTTTGCAAACAAGTTGGGATCACTCTTAACATGAGCTCAACCTATCATCCCCAAACAGATGGGAAAATGGAAGTTGTTAAAAATGTTTGGAATCCTATCTTCGTAGTTTCGTCATTGATAAGCAGAGTAAATGGTTACAGTGGTTACATATTGAAAAATGGTGGTATAAATCCACCTATAATACGTCCATGAAGATGAAACCTTTTCAAGCATTGTATGGTTATGCACCTCCCATATTGAAGGAAATTGTTCAAGGTGATTCCAAAGCACATGTAGTAAAAAGTCAACTCGAAGAAAATCAGAGAATAACACAAGTACTCAAGGATAATTTAACTATGGCACAAAATCGTATAAATCAACAAGCTGATATGCATATAACAAAACAAGAGTTGAAGTAGTAGATTGGGTATTTGTGAGACTTCATCCATATAATCAAATATCACTTAAGCAACAAGGGAAGAATAAATTATCTCCCAAGTTTTATGGACCATATCAAATTATCTAAAAGATTATCCCCATAGCATATGAGTTTAATTTACCAGATAAGAGTCGAATTCACACCTTTTTTCATGTCTCAAATATTAAAAAACTATTGGGTCAACATTAGACTACTTAGAAAAAAATCCCTACCTTGGAGGAAGAATGAAAACTTGTATTAGAACCAGAAGCCATCATCAACATCAGAGAAAGAAGACTGTGTTCTTGCATCCTCAAATAATACCTTATTAAGTGGAAGAATTGTCAAGAAGAAGATGTTTCATGGGAAACTGAGAAGTTCATTCAACAACATCCATAATTACTCTGCTTTGAGGACAAATCATTTAAAAGAAGAGGGAAATGTTATACATAAAAGCCTAAATAATAATCAATGTGTGTGTGTGTATACATTATATGTATATATAAAGAAAATAATTAATTTAACTTAAACGATAAACAATAATAATAAATATAATTAATAAAAGACATGACTTTATGAAAAGTCATAATAGGAATCCCATCAAAGATATTATAAGCGGGATTTCCAAATGTAAAAATTCAGTCATACATTTTTATACATGTATAATTTATTTTTATCATAGAAATCGTTCTCATCCAAATTGTTCCAAACTAGTGTAGAATAATTGTTTTGTTACCTAGACAAGGGCATACATTTCACATACAAACTATATTTGACAAATATGAACCACCATTGGAAAGTTGTTGAACCATATAATGTAGTGAAGGCCTCTAGGCAAAACTATTCTTGAGGTTAGAGGCCCCTAAATTCTAGTTCTTTGACCTTGAAACTGAAGGATTTCTAGTTGTGGTCCCTCAATGTGGTTATCAAGATATGCCCTGAATTGGCCATTTTAGGTCTCAAATTCTATCTTCCCCATTCTAGAGCAGCAATAAATTCATATAGTTATTATGTATACACATTTGTATCAAATGAAATTATATCCCATGCGTCATATGTAGATGGTGCATATGGAAGAAATTGTAGACATTATATGAAGATTGTATTAAAAGATGAATTATGTATCCCACCTTAGAACTATTGGTGATGAAATATAAGAAAAAAAAATTCTGAGCATTTTTTCTTAGTTGTTTTAGAAGGTCTTTTGAAAATGTTGTGGAACTGCTTATTGCTGTAGCCGAAGAATAGTATTTTGGAAAACTTGTAAGGTTGTTCTTACAAGAGTAAGGCCAGCAACATGATCAAGATAATATTGAAGAAAAAACATTCATGGACAAATACAAAAGTAAGGGGTAACAAACATATTCTCAAATAAACGCCAAGAAGGTCATCTCACTAAAATTTAAGTCAAATAAGGAGGAAAAGGTCAATGTTGATCCAATTAAATCACAACAATTAAACCCAATATGTAGTAAAAAATAGATTTATTGTTCTAGATGGGGAATGCCTGGAAATAAGCAAGTTCATTTTCCTAATTTTTTAGAAGGCATACAGATAGTTATGTAGACTATAGAACACTAATAAGGTACAGGAGATTTGGCACTTTATCTATGAAAATGATGAATGGTCAAGTGCAATATCAAAAACAATTTCTATATTCCTTGTTTGGAAACAAATCCACCTTTTTTTAGTCAAGTTGAAAAGTAAAAATTTGAGGTGAAATTTAAAGCTGATAAATGTTTGATTAGAGATCACAATATGGCCACAAAACTGTAGTATATGGATTTGAATATAGGATTATATAGGTTTGTAACAACAACGTGAAAGAAAAAGCAATGGCTGAAGTTGTATTTGAGGGGAATCAACTTTGACATGGCATTGTCATTTCTTTCATTGTTATCTTAGATTTTTATTAAGCTTGGTATGTTGATTAGATTTCCTATAACTCTAGGATTAACTGGTGCTTGTGAATCATGTATTGCAAGTAAGCAACATTCTGACAGTTTGGAAAAGGGTGTTGTGTGGTGACCAAGACAACCATTAGAATTGTTGCATTAATTTATGTGGTCCATTGACGACATAATTATTACAATATTTTCATGGATGAATAGTCTAGGAAGATATGCATTTGAAGTTTTTAAATATTTCGAAGGTCGATTGGAAGCTAGAGTGCTGAAATATGGAAGTATCAAGAGATGAAAATGGTGATGATTATACTTCTTCAGAGTCCTAGTGGTATTGCAAGTTAAATGGAATCAAAAGATAACTTACTGTAGCATACACCTGCTGCAAAATAGGTTTTCTGAAATAAGGAACCATTGGATTGTAAAAATGGTGTATGATATAAGGTAAACATCTTAATCATTCTTTTTGGGTGGAAGTGGTGAGTACACTGTTATATCTCATGAATCAAAATCTAACAAAGGCATTTCAATATATGAAACCAGTGGAGTCTTGGAGTGGAAAATCCCTTCATGTTAAGCATCTATGTGTTTATGGGAGAATTGATCATGTTTATATTCCTAATGAACATGGGGTGGAAGTAGATAGAAAAATACCAAAATGTATATTTATTGGTTATCATGATGAGGGAAAATCCTTTTGGTTTTATGATCCTATGTTAAGATAATAGTTGTTGAAGTTTTAGGTTTTTTGTAAAAATTTCCAAACTTGTATGTTAATGCAGATCAAATAAAATAAATACTGAAGTAAAAGTACAATAGTAAGAAAGGACTAGATAATAAAAAATATCATTTTCATCTATACTTTAACACTCCCTTAAGGATCATTGTATTAAAGTGACACTACTGAAACACGAAATCACATCGCCATGTAGAGCAACAGTAAAATAACAAAAAAGATAAACAATTTTTACTTGATAAATTTGACCTTCATTATACTCGGAAAATTACTTCAGATCAGACCTTGTCTTTCAGAGAGAAGTCATTAAGTGGACAAGTCTAGACCTTACTTGAGGGCATGGACATACCTGAGAGAGAGATAAACTATTGTAGGATAGGGTCAAGAAAATTCTATAGGAATTGCAACAGTCAAGTCAACCAAGTCAATCAACAAAATGTCATAAGGAAGATTCAAGTAATAGAGGATCCCTCAACAACAATTCCCAACCAAATAAAAACCATACATAAGTTGAAAAAAGTCCATAAACAGTCTGCTTCCCATGCTAACAACCCACCTCAGACTATATCTCACACTAACATTCCACAAGCAAAGTGTGGTTTGTATTAACAACCAAAAAATAGTCCAAGGTTCAACAAGACAGTCCAAGGTGAAGTGTGATCCCACAAAAAATACCATGTTGAGTTTTATAGCCAATGGTGAAGGTAACAAGAAAGAAACCACGATGACCTCCTAAAAAAACAAGGTGACAACCTAGTAAATAGTCCACAACTCAGATAGTAGATTGCAATTAGCCCACAACACCCTCAACAACATGTCATGGCTTCCTCATAGCAGGTCACGCCATTCTCATACAGGCTCAAGAAACCATCAACAAGGTTTGGAACCCTCAACCAAACTCACAGTACCCTCATACAGGCTTATGGTACAAATAGAATACAATAACCATCTACCAACAATTTCACAAAGGTAGTGGCGACCCCAAATATGGCGTTAACAAGTGACGCCCTTCCCCAAAATAGAAGAAACATTCGAAGCAACCACTAAACAAGTAGTGGATTTCTCATAAATAACAACAACAACCCTTACAAGGCTTAGACAAGGAAGCAACCCAATATGAACAAATATAGCTACAAAACCCTTGACGTCACCTTCAAAAGACAACTATAAAAACCCTAAACGAGTCACACATAAGAATCAAATCCGAGTTACTAATACAAGATGCTTTAAGAATGAAGAATGATGATTGTATTTGTAATCTCTTTAAATACTTCTGACAGGATCCCCCTTCTAAATATTCAATGACTTGGGGTTTACTCAAAAGGTCAAGACATCATAATAAGTAGTGTTGACAAATATAATTTAATGTTAAGTCAACATAATCAAAGGATCAAGGCACCACACTAAAGAGGGGCGCTAGGGCCAACAAGGGAAACACATAACCAAGTCAAGCACAAGGCTAACCACAGGGTGTCACAATAAAGTGGGAAGACAACCATTCCACCCACAAGACCAAGGTGTACCAACAAGATGGGAGTACAACCCTTTTACCCACAACACCAAGGTGGGAGGACAAAACTTTTACCCACAGGAACAAGGTCTACCAACAAGGTTGGAGGACAACCATTTTACCCACAAGGAGAAACAACCAAACTTTTATCTTTCTCTCTCAAGGTATTTAGTCCACAAGTGTGACATATTCTACTACCTGTGGGACATATCTCACAAATTCAAAACGATAGTGCCCAAAAGGAGTGTCGATGACCTTGGTGGATTAGTTTGTGGAAGAGATGCATCATTCTCATATAATATTTGAGGCTTGGGAAGAGAACGAAAGTATTTGGACTTATATGTTCATGATCATAAATTGGAGAGAAAGTGTTGGAAGCTAACATATAATATTTGAAGGAAGCTCTATTTTCGTGCCTCCAATATTTAGAAGGAAAATAGATTATCAAATTTTTGGGGTAATTTTCATTGGTAATATCCTCAAAAATATTTCCATGAACACTACGTAGAACCGACTGGGAGGGAGATAATTTTCACATATCTCCTCCATTATTCCTACTATCTTATGGAGCATAAAAAATATTAAACCTCTCTTCACAACCTTGAACAGTCTCCTACACTGTGAGTCGGTTACTTGTGTCCTACCTAATATGTGAAACAATGATGTCGCCCTTCCATATGACTCCCCCATCCTTGGCCTCTAGGGAGAGGCTTCAAACATAGTCTCACCCAACCCTGCTGAGTGTAGTTGGGCATACTTTAACCACTTGTGAATGTGAGTAATATATTCACATGGCACCTCGAAATATGACCAATTCGAATGGGTAAGATAATACACATTGTCCATGGAAGTTGCAACAATGATTTGGTCCATCAATTTGAGGTGAACTAGCCTTTAAAATATTAGGATAATTAATCCTCCCTTGTCCAATTTGGTCATATGTCTAAATCAGGAGTCATGTATAAATCAGGAGTCCATCAAGTCTATTTTTAGTCACTAGCACCATTGGGTCCACTTGGCCTAATTGGGGCACATGTTTCAGTTACTAAAGTGTGGGGAACACTAATTGAGGCCTACTGCCACTGATTGCAATTGCATGCATCATTTTAGGAGCCTCCTAGACCAAGGTTAGATGAGTTGAGTTGGTGACTAGTCAAGCTAAGTTAGGTGTCAGTTAAATTCAGTTCTAGTTCTCTACATTCAGTTAGCACTAGGTTTGCATGGATTCATGTAGGAGGGGCGCATTTCTCACCTACCATAGTTAGTTACCCTTAGTCAACGCTGAATGTAACACTTGAGTTGTGTTTTAGAACTCCGATGAACTCCGATGATGGTTTAGACAAGGTCAGTTAACCATTGAGTCCTCCGATAATGATTTAGACAAGGTCTTAGTTACCTACAGTCAAGTAGAGTGTAATCAATTCGAATTTCCTCATGCGGATTCGAATTGCTTGTGGCTATTTTTCCATTGTACTTCATTGTAATTATTATCTAATTACTTTTGATTAATGAAAGCATTCACATTTGCAAGCCATTTTTGCATTGTTTCATTCTTCAATTGCTGAGTAAATTGTGTGATCTATTTTGTGAGTTGTGTGTTTGTCTATAGATCTATGTGCTCAATTTATATGGTATCAGAGCCTCAGCAGACAAGGCACCTCTCCTCCTGAGATCTCCAACAGGATCATATTTTTTGAGCAAAATTACTCCTTCCAGTACTGCACATAGAAGTAGAGAATTTACCACTTAATATACCAAGTTAGGAAATTGTTGATCAAGATTGCTTAATCAACTATGATGGGTGTGAAGGAAATTCCAAAAGTGAAAACTGTTGACCTTACTTTGCATGTTTGATTATGTGACAGGTTATCAACTCTTCTCACGACATTCTCTACAAGAAACCCTTTCTTCTTACTGCATTCACTACGGCAGCTTAGTCCTCCTTACTACATCAAAAATGGCTCATTCAGTAGAGCCTCTCACTCCCTTCAACTATCACTAGTGGAAGGAAGACATGGGGGTACTGGTCCACACCAAGAAGCTTGTTAGACTCACAGAAGAAACAGAGGTAGTTCCAATTTTGAATCATTACAAAGAAAAGTACTGGAATAGGCTTGATGAAGCTCATGGATACTTATTGTCCTCAGTCTCTCGAGATCTTCGATTCCACATCCAAGGATTGAAGACTCCCAAGGATATTTGGGACAAGCTTGCCTCCTTATTTGATAAGCAGGATGAGATGTGGGTCCATAAGCTAGAACATTATTTGATCACTCTTAATCCATCCAAATTCAATTCACTGAATGAATTCTTCACAAAGTTCAAGAACCTGGTATATCAATTGAAGCAATGAAAAGTGGAGGATGAATATTAGCTCATCCTTTCCATTCTCACAAAGATCAATGCAAACTACTCAGTCTTTGTATCAACCTTCCAAACAATAAGGCTCACCACTCCAAATTGGAAGATGCCCACTCTTGATGCCTTCATCCAATCTATCACTTCTGAGAATGATAAATTGATCCAAATGGGGATCATTCAATCTCCCAAAGATCAAGCTTTGGTTTCAAGAGGAGATAAGGTAGCGAATGACAAAGGGAAGAACAGAGATGAGTCTCCTATGAAGAAAGAGCAGTCAAAGGATCCTTCAGGTTCAAAGAGAAGCAAGAAGAATGGCAAAGGCAAGGTCCTCTGCTCTTACTATGGAAGGGGATTTCATTCAGAAAGATCCTGTATGTGAATACAAATTGATGAAATGGCTCTTCTCTTGAACAAACATAACATTTCTACACCTACTAGCATAAGGAAGGATGACTCTGAAGAAGAAGATGAAGAATACCAAAGGAAAGGCCATGCACTGAAGGCTTGATACTCATTAGCACATGTCTTCCTCATTGATTCTAGAGCTTCCAACCATATGGCTGCATCCAGAGAACCATTCTCTTCTTTTCAATCCTTTAATGGTCCTAGTATTCAGATGGGAAATAACAGTAAAGTCCAAACAAAAGGGAAGCGCTCTGTCAATCTTGAACATGGAAGGTTCAAAGATGTGATATTTGGTCCCTCCCTAGCTTCAAACCTGTTATCTGTTTATCAGATGACCCATACTGGATATCCAAAGCAAGTGATATTTGGTCCTGACTCAGTGGAGATCATAGATATCTCTACTGGGAACAACATAGCAAAGGGTGTTGCAAATCATGCTTCAAAAGCATATGAGTTCTCACATTTCATACCTTCTTCAGAACCAGTGCACTCTCAGTTGCCACTTGCAAGGTAAGGTAAAAACATTGCATCTACTTCTTTTGCAGATTCTACTAGTATTGTAGATCCATCTTTATCAATTTATGAGATTGAGATTTAGGGTGATTCAGATCTAGATTCAGTCCCTACTTCCAAACTAGAAGCTAGGAAGATGACTAGAAACCCACCTAAGACTCAGAAAGAAAAGATCCTTGCGCTATGCCATGCAATCTTACCTCCTTCAAAGAGATGAAATAGAATCCCTGTAAGATGCTGCATGGAAAGGGATCAGTCTCACTACATTCAGAAGAATAGATGCGATCATGCACCTCTTCATCCAACAAGATACAAAGGTTACATTCCTCCTTCTCGCCATCATCAATTTTGGAGAAGAAGGAGAGTCTACATGCCAGGCCCCAGAACACCTATGCACAACACACCATGCATGCTGCTTTGCTACCTCATAGAGATGAATATTGCAGCAACATATTTTCAAGTTTTTCAAAATTGAGACCTGATTCTACCTTCTTAGATAGTGGGGGGGCTTTTTCCCATGTGGTTTTTTCCCCAACTCCTTGTATTAAGCAGTTACTTTATTTTACTTGATGTAATGGGTGACCTATGGTCTTAGTTACCAAGGCCCACAGATTGTCCAAGTTAGCATTTAGGGGGGGTATTAGTATTACTAATCCTCCCTTGTCCAATTTGGTCATATGTCTAAATCAGGAGTCATGTCTAAATCGGGAGTCCATCCAGTCTATTTTTAGTCACTAGCACCATTGGGTCCACTTGGCCTAATTAGGGCACATGTTTCAGTTACTAAAGTGTGGGGAACACTAATAGAGGATTACTTCCACTGATTGCACTTGCATGCATTATTTTAGGAGCCTCCTAGGCCAATCCCTACAATTTAGGAGCCACTGGGAGTGCTGATACCAACAAAGGTCAGTTGAGTTGAGTTCGT
This sequence comes from Pseudotsuga menziesii, assembly GCA_001517045.1. Taxonomy (NCBI): domain Eukaryota; kingdom Viridiplantae; phylum Streptophyta; class Pinopsida; order Pinales; family Pinaceae; genus Pseudotsuga; species Pseudotsuga menziesii. The sequence continues at coordinate 98,875 of LPNX010580024.1, forward strand.
GACTAGTCAAGCTAAGTTAGGAGTCAGTTACATTCAGTTCTAGTTCTCTACATTCAATTAGTGCTAGGTTTGCATGGATGCATGCAGGAGGGGCACATTTCTCACCTACCACAGTTAGTTAGCCTTAGTCAACACTGAATGTAACACTTGAGTTGTGTTTTAGAACTCTGGTGATGGTTTAGACAAGTTCAGTTAACCATTGAGTCCTTCGATAATGATTTAGACAAGGTCTTAGTTACCTATAGTCAAGTAGAGTGTAATCAATTCGAATTTCCTCATGTGGATTCGAATTGCTTGTGGCTATTTAGCCATTGTAATTCATTGTAATTATTATCTAATTACTTTTGATTAATGAAAGCATTCGCAGTTGAAAGCCATTTTGGCACTGTTTCATTCTTCAATTGTTGAGTAAATTGTGTGATCTATTTTGTGAGTTGTGTGTTTGTCTACAGATGTATGTGCTCACTTTATACAAAATGCATGAATGATCCAGTCTCTAAAATAAAAGTACAAATTTAAAAGAGAAAAACATCGAGACTACAAGGTTTAGGGTTAAAAACTTTTATAGTTACGAATATTGTGTGTCAAACACAGTGTTGTAAGGGATGTAATAGGTTTGTACGATTTGAGGGGTGTACTTTATAGCATTTTTGAGGTTTCAGTCACCATGATTTCGAAGGACTTAATTCTCAAAGTTTTTCCTTGAATTATTTGAGGGATTGGGTGGTCCAAGTGGGGACCACAAGAGTTGTGTTAAATTTAATTTTAATTTCGACTTAAATATTAAATATTATTTAGTTTCCTTAGTTAATTGGGTGTAGCTCAAGTGGTTTTGAAAATGAGTGTGCCCTAAAACATTTAGGGTTTATCTTAGGTACCATAAAAAATGAGGTGAACTCTCTAAGGATTTTCCCCATGATAATTTGCCTTTATAGTAAGTGGACTCTTTTTTTAGCAAACATTCCAATGATCTACCTTATTTTAATACTCATGCATGGTAGAACAACAATTCAAATTATGCAAAGGAATAGACTTACATACAAGTGACATGTAGTAAATAATTATATAGAGTATAAAATTGTGGGGAAAGTAATCAAAGTTGATCAAGTCTCTAATGAAATGCAAAAAATTGAAAGAGTGATCCTTTTAGAACAAGACTCTTCAATGCTTCCCTATTTAGAATAAATCATACCTTGTTTTGTTGAATATGCACTAGAAGTCCATTTGGTTTGGGTGGGAAAGGTGTCTTTATTTCCCACCAAGTAAGTGGTCATTTGATTATTCCTAGTCGATATGGTTCAAACATTAAGAAGAGTGTCTTCATGAAGAGGATGATGGAACTCTAAATTTTGACTCCTCTTGGAGAGGTGGCTAAAATAACTCCAACTCATTGGCATTCACAATATCATATATGCAAAATTGAGCTAGAAGTTGGAATTGAAGGCCTTGGTACCCATTTGTTGTGAGATTATACAAGGACCATATTAAATGCAATTGAGCTTACAATGCAATGGATTTTGAAATGTTGCTTATCAAATGCAACAAAACTAGATTTTCAACCTAAAAATGTGGAGAAGCTCAATGTCAATCATGGAGTTCCTTATACTTGGGCTTCGTTCAATGATCAATGGCATGAACCTGTTGTGGATCATGGCCAAGTTTTCTAAAAATAAAGCTTTTTCCAATCCTTATATCTATGGGATGTGGATGGGGATAGGAGAGAAACTAGAATTTCACAAGGATCAGTTGAAATCCAAAACATAGATCAATATTTTTAGTGTGTAATTATTCAATAATAACAAATGGATGAAATTACTACTTGAATTCATTAGGAGGTAATTATCAGATATGAAAATTGGTTTTCTATTGCTATAAGAAATTTTTAACAATTGCATAGGATATTTTTTCAAATTTGAGAAAAATAACCAAAGTCAAAGGTGAGAAATGTGCACCTTATCCAACATGGAAACAAGCCTTGTCATTTCAATCTTAAGTTCTTGTCTATCAGTTGGTGTGAGTCCAAAAACATACTCATTTTCCATTTCTTGTGTAGAAATTGAAGGTCTTGTTATTACAAATGTTGTTCGATTATTTATAGTAGCCTCAATTGCAAGATTCTTTTTGTTAGATATTGTACCAAAGCATAGTTGAGATTTTTGATGCTTGATAACCTTTCCAACATTCACAACTTTATCAAGTAATTATTGTGTTGCTTTAAAATATTTTGAATGTGTTAAACTGTTTGACATCTCTGCTACTCCAATTGATTTGGTACCATCATGCATATGTTTGTTGCACTCAAGTCCATTCACTGTACCTAGAAATTTACTTCCTATCAACCCATCCATTGAGGAAGCTAAAAAAGAACTCATAATTCATGGAAGTTTACTTGTAAGTCTATCAACCCTGTTCATGTTCTCTTGCGAAGTTGCTTCAAAAATTCTAGGGCAATTCACTTCTAAGTCTGTAGGCTGATTTTGAAAATAGAATATTTGGATACTTGAAATTTGTTGGTGGGAAGGCTAAGAGAAATCCCCCATCCATGTGCTTCCAAACCTTGTGATTGATTTATTTTAAAAACTAGTCCATGTGGGTTCATTCCCAATTTTTTCTATGAGATGGAAGGCATAGTAGAATGCTCCATACCTATTGGAGAAACATGAGAAACAATTTGATGGCCCAAATTAGAAAAAATGTTTAGCTGCATAGAAAGGGATTGATTATTATGGGGAGTGTGATATGTTGTCTGCATCATTGTAAGATCATTTCCCATGTTTCTCCATACATTGTAAGTGTGATTTCCAAGTCGAGATGAGAGTAAAATTGAAGTGACAACTTCTTTTATTCCATCTGAGATTTCACTGATGCCATACGATACCATTGTGGATGTGGAACAGAAGGAAATGGGATTCCAATGAAATTTTTCTATGGTTTCCCACTACCATCCAAATGGTTATTTGCTAATGCTGTTCATGTTGATTGATTATTGGAGTTTTCATGCATGCATAACCTATATAATCAAGGTTCATTAGGTAAAAGGTTTGCATGGCATCTAGTTGAATATTTGAACCTTGAAAGTAAGTGTCCATTATCTTTATGTTGTAATCACTCAAATCACTAAGTTACCAATAATACACATAAGAATCATATAATCATAACAGAGACAAGAGACAAGGATAGCAGGTTGAATACTAGCTTTATATTACACAATAACACATGTGGGTTCATACAAACATCAAACCGAACTGAGTTCTTATCTGGATCAACAACCTATATATATGATTACTAAACAGTTACAAATAACTACTTGTTGGATCAGTCAACCGACACGACCTTTATGAGGCCGACCTAATCTCTAATTATTTGGCTAACTATTCTAGTCAGCTAACCGGCTAGCTCCTCCAACACATATTACCCCAAAAATTATTTCCTCAAGTCTCCAACTGCTTGGTTGAGCATTGAAAACAATCAATTGAGGCCCAAGACTTTACACACAAGTGTTTTTGTTTTTTCACTACCTCCTATAGGATTTTAATCAAACCATTCTCTATATATTCAAATAGGTTTCCCACTCCTATAAGTATTCAAAGAGTAAAGATGCCTCCTTTGATACAGATAACAACCAACAACTTTCCAGACACAAAGAATGACTTTGTAGTAGAACCAAGAATACCCATGAAATGCACAATTACAATTTTAAGCACAAGAGTATGGTCTCATAGCTATTCAACATCCCGCCATGTTCTTGTACCATGCAAAAAAATGTCATGAATAAAAAACATACTAAAATTGCAATTCCATCAATTACAAGGATAAAATAAAACCTCATATTCAAGAAAGGAGAATATTCTACATCATATTTTGACTCTAAAGAACTCCACCTAGGAAACAAATTCTCAATTGCTTAAATAATGGTACAAACCATATAACACAAGGACTAAGAAATAACCATTTGGACCAAGCCTATGATGACAAAGGGAAGGAATGCAAGTGATGTGTGGATTTATGCCAATATAATAATTCCTAATCATTTCTAGTAGGGAATTGTTCCACTTAGGCTGCATACCACATAAATTTACTTAAATTTATTACAATAGGAGATTTGTTACAAACGATGTTCATCCTAAGAACAGTAACATTCCAAACCATTACTATCCACACACTAGATGGCTCCTCAAAAAAGACATGGTAAATAGATAAACATTTCATTCAATTTTCCACACTTGAGACTACACGTATGATTTGGTCATTAGAATCATCCATAGTCCATAATGCCATATCTAGAGTTAATTCACCCATGATACAAATATTGAAGAACTAGATAAATTGATGTAGCTCTCATTATAGAACTAGAAGCTACTTTTCATCAGAGACTCCCCAACAATGTTTGTCTAGCCAATTTTGATATATCAATGTCTACATACTACCTTTTCTAAAGACAACACACTATAACAATGCATAGATTTACAGACTAAGCATGGATAGGCCAGAGAATAACACATAAGAGTAAAGATAAAATAAAAACAATAATTTGTTACTTTGGATGGATAACTATTTTTCAATTAACAAACCAACTTCAGAAATCATGCACATGATGCATGAGTGACTTTCAATCGGCCTTTGACTCAGTCATTAAAACTATACTAGATATCATCAAGATGGTCTGCTTTAATTCTCATCAGTTCATGCAAATTCAAATACAAACAATTATAAGCAAGGAAAGGAAAAGATAGGACAACAACAAAAAATCCACAACACTTGAATATAAAAGCATGAATCCTTCCAAATTTCTTTGGCATGTGAGTCTATGACAATTCTGGAAATAGAAAATCATGAAAGTACATTATTTCATAGGAGAATTTTGGGTCGCACTACATAATTACGAACCTCTATGGTTAGAAACCAGATGGTTGAGATAGGTATACAACTTTGTATGTCCCAAATATTTAACAGAAACCCCACAAAATATTTAATAGAAGCCCCACCATAAATATGGGTCTTTTATCTATGGTGTTGGATGACAATCCATATGAGACTACATTTAAGAAACAATTAAAAAGCATAATACAATTTATAAACTGTCTGTTTGATGGTGAATGGTACTACACATTGTCATGAAGGAAATAAAGGTTAATGTTTAATGACTAGAAATAAGGTGGCTGAGAGAGAGAGAGAGGTATTTATGTCAAAAACAATTCCAAGATGTACAAATTTTAGGCGTATTGGACTTAGTAATGGGAATTTTTAGGAAGACATGTGAAAAGGGTATTGTAGAGTACTTCTAGGAAGAAATTTTTATTTTTTCACAGAGTGAGGGGGCAGGAAAAGTAAAAATCATATTCACGCTGCAATCAATCAACCATTATGTTAGTAGGAATCACCACTTCCTTGTGGCTCCCCCCATTAACATACGTATCATGGTATAAAGGAGCTTATATGTTGTTGGAGGCCACACATATCAACCAATACTTACCAGAGGACCTCTATACAAAGTAATGATTTATTATAAATTATTTATGCATCCAAGTAATGAGTTATTGGATATATCTTACATGTCTAGAAATCTATGCCATGTCATAAGCTCTACTCCAAATCAAACTTATATACCATCTTCCTTCTTGAAGTTGAATACCATAGTTCTGGAGGAAAGATTTTGAGTTTTTTAAATGAACTTTTTTTATGCCACATATGATGTGAAGAGATGCCATTACCTACCACTAACCATAAACTAATATTTCTAGTTTGGAAACATACTCCTTGATGTTCAATCAACACCTTCTTGGACATTGATTACAATACATGGCCTTTATGCTATTCTGTGTCGCCCAAGCATCACAAAGTGGGAAAATGTTTACTTATTTTCACACTATGAATTCAACTGTTATATCAAGAGATTTTTATACACCTACAACAAGAAATTGAACCAGCAAAGCCTATATTCGTTCTGTCAACAATATGTCTTAATATCATTATAATGGCAGGAAAAGGATATACAAGTATTGCTATTTCTTATTGGTCCTTTCCTATTTCTTAATGTTCTAGGTACAAGGTAACAAATTCCAACATGCTTCATTCATGTGGATGTNCAGGGAAAGGATATACAAGTATTGCTATTTCTTATTGGTCCTTTCCTATTTCTTAATGTTCTAGGTACAAGGTAACAAATTCCAACATGCTTCATTCATGTGGATGTGAAATAAACTTTTATTTGCGTGCATACTTTGTTTTTTTTTAACTGAAAGAAGTTCTTGGGTAAGACCCTTGGAAGTTTCTTGGTACTCCAATTATCATTTCTTTTCCCTCAACACATTGGCATCTTACTTTTCATTGGAAATTGATAATGCATATCTTGAAACTTTACAACTTTTTGTTACTACAATATCTATAGATTTTATGCTTTTATCCTTCAATAGGGCCAAAAATTCCAGATGGTAGTATTGAAGAATATTTGTATGAGAATTGTTGTTATATAATCAAAGAGGTAAAGGTTTTCTACATCACAACTCATGAAAAATTTGTCAACAACAACCTAAATATTGTTTGTGATTCCAAATGTTAAAGAGACACTCTTGTTTCAGATGTGTCCAAACTATAGTTTGATGTAGAACTAAGAAACACCCCTCATATCAACTTCACTCACTATATTATTTATTTCTGGTTGTTCATTTAGTACAAACTGATGGTGAGGAGGGCTTGTCACTTAGAAACCTCTTCTTGACTAAAAGGTGCACCTAGGCTACTAAAATTACTCTCATTTTACCATTGTAGACTTTGTAGAACTCTAACACTATTTCCTGAAACCATGAGTTTCAATTTATGGATTCTCTACAAGGTACATGCTTCCCCAAATTACAACTTGTTATAGAGAGAAACTTCCTATGGCATGGGGTGTACCACAACAGGCTGAATGACACCAAAAATCAATCCATTCCAATATGCAAGAGAAATAAAGATATCTAATATTAAGGGATATGAAGCATACCTTATTCCGGGCGGTTGATGTAGATCCACGTTGAGCTTTTCCAACATGCTTGTATTCACAATTCACTCTCAACAACAACAAACAAGACATGCATGATATATATCAAATTTTTAGTCCTACTCTATCATGTATAAACCATCATGTATAAGCAAAATAACTACATCCATGGATACAATATTCATTGTTATGCACATGTATTGGATAGGAAATGGATATTTCTATTAATAAAACAAAGATAGAATAGTGACAAACTTTTTCGACACTTCTTTGAACCAGAGAAATTGAGTCCTCCACCTGGGCCTCCACCACTTCAATCCTCCATCACAATGGAAAGCTTACAAAGCAAACGCAAGCTTGGGAACAACAACACTATGTGCTCCAAAGGGACAAAGAGATGCAGACTTAAGCACAAACAAGTGAGGAAACAATGAACTATAGTTTCCTTGCTCTTCAAATTCTCCTCCAATGTATCCAAGAGACTCAATATATAGCACTCCAAATAGGAAATGGAGGGTCACATCCAAGAATTCTCAATGCATATGGAAGGATAAGAGTCAAGTTATTTGGGACTCTATGAGAAAAACTCCAAAAACTTTTGTCTTCATGCACAGTTCCCGATGTACGCATTTTTTGGCTCAAAAGCTGCGTGTACACGCGAATATTGCTTTAAAAGTCACATATACACATAAACAAGTTTTTTGGGGGGACTTTCTTGGGAAATCAATGTATAATTTGAGAAAAGGGGGTCCAAGGAGTCTGCAGAGGGACATGGAAGGCCATAAAGATGTGATCTACCAAGTGTGGTAAAATCAGCTATAACACAGCTTGCATCTTCATCTTGACTCCTTGTTTTGTACTCAAGCTGGAAAAATATGCTCAAAATGCTAATGTATTTTGGGGCTAATACATTTGATTATCCAAAGGTTAAATCTCCACCATGCCTTCCACTATATTCAAATCATGCAATTAAGCGAATTAGGATTTCATATTTCATTTACAATAATATGAAGCTTAGAAGATGATAAATTGATGAAGTTTATATTTGTGGTATGAAGAAACTTTGAGAATGAGGGAATTATGGAGAAGACCAACAAAAATGAGCTCTTACAGATGATTTGTAGTTTTACCATTTTCTCCTCTGCTTCCAAGAGGAACATATATTGAATTTTATCCTCTTGAACATTTACCATTATTGAATTATCATAGACCTGGAGAGTTGGCTCTAAAATTGATAAAAGAAGAAACTTGCCAAATATGGTCCTACAAAACAAGCTTGGAAATATCTTAGACTAATTATTCATTAGATTGCATGGGAGAAGAATTGGCCCTATCTTTATGGACCGTGGCCACAGTTTGTAGGACATTCTCCCTTTAAAGTTTGATGCCTTTATTGGTTGGAATATAGCTAGGGAAGAAAATAGTTGTTAAATGTCCAAATCTGGGTATTATATCTACAATTTTGTTGTCAATTATTCCCATTATATTGGGTGCAAACTGCAAACACCAAGAAAGGTGGTTTCTAAAAAAATATCGGGTTACAAATTAACATAATTCACCAATTGTCATTTTTTTAGCGATCTTATAATCTCCTTTCAGCTTGGGAGTTCCCATATGGAGCTATCTTATTTTTTTCTCTAGAACCCTATACCCATCTATATTTTTCTTAGTTCCATACCTTATCCTGTTGTTCCTCTCTTTCAAATTCTAAATACCATGTAGCAGTTTTAATTCGTTCTCTATCGGCGTATCATAATTTGCAGTTCCATAAATATCATATGAATTACTGTGAAAAATATACATAATTCTTGATTCAATCCCACCATCAAAGGAATCCACTCAATACTTATTTTTCTCATGTTGACTATTCATACCCGAATAATGTAATGAACCTAAGGAAGAAATCTAGTTCACTAAATCTCTGCAATAAATCTTCAAGACAACTAGTTGACAAGTGAGCAATTTGTCAAGAAGGAGGAGGGAATAATTTGGGATCTATAGGTGAGATCAATAAGGAAAGGAAGGATACTAAAGGGTCAGATTCCTATGAACCTAGATGTTGGTCCCTTTTAATTTTCGAACATCATACAAGATAAAGACTACTACCAGGATTCTGGGAGTCCCAACTGGTACAAATTGAAATATTTACATGCAGTTTCCAAGCAACCAATGTCTAAGAGAAAATTAGGAAGCTTATAGAAATATTTTTAGGGTGTTGAAATCATCATTTTCAGGTTTAAAATAGATTTGTACAGTAAAAAATAATCCTAAGAGTTACAATAGAAAAACTAGTCACTAGGACTATGGAACTAGATCAACTTTTGGGATTTCCAAACATAGGTAAGGGTTCACTAATATTCAGTTTCAGAAATGGAATATTTTCATTAACATGTGATGAATTTTCATAACAAAAAATTAAATAAAATTGATAAGTTTAGACAGACTAATTCACTCAAACTGGAAAACTAGTCCATTATCCATTGAATTCTAGACAGGGTGTTAAAAATATTTATGAAACTTAATCAAACAAATTAAGAATGCTGTGAAAATTTCAGAGATATTAAATTACATCATAATATGTCAGTGATGGTAGAAATTCATCTCATTGGAATCTTAGAGATAGATTCCTATAGCCTTAAGCCCCATAGATTGGCTCTAGGAAACTAGGTAGAATTGAATCCCGAGCCTCCCAAAATCTGAAAATGGGATGAATATGGTATGAAACTGATATTAAATGGAATATTCAACATAGTTACATTAAATACATTTTATTGGGGTCGAAATTCCCACTACAAATACTCCAAAATTTTCAGAATAACATAGAATGGATAGGAGGAAGAGAGAAGAATGAATATCACTAAAATGAGGTCTCCAAACTATGTTGGATGGTCTATAAATTAGCTGAAGTAGACATCAGAAATTTCAATAAAACTTATTCAATGGATACACTGACATTAGGAATGAAATATGAAATCCACTGGCTAAGGGGCACACCACCCAAATCTTCAATTCAGGTACATCACTCAACCACCAAAGAAAGCTCTTGAACTCAAAAACACAATAACCAAAATTTGGAAGAGGGGTGTGCTCTCATTCCTATATGGGAAAGTTAGCTTCATGCCCAATACACCTTGACCAATGCACCCTCATGGATGAATGGAGAGTTTTTCCCCCTTTTATGCATTTTCCCTCACATAACTTTTCATCCTTTTGGAAACTATGCCCTAGTGATTTTGAAAGACTTTCCTATACTGCTTTAGAAACTGCACCCTCCTTCCTTTTTGACTGAATTGCCTCTTTTTATTTTAGAAAGCGAACCCTCTAGGAGTTTCCTTCTTTTTGTCCTGACAACTTTTCTGTAGTTTCCTTCTTTGTCCTAGATTTTCTCTTCTGACTGATTTGGCATGCTTCTATCTTCTTGCTTGGTTACTTTTTGGCATTTTTTTTCATTAGATCTAAGTTTCCTTTTTTGTTTGACAACTCATGGTCTACTTGGCCTCATGCACCTTCCTTGTCACCTAGGGAATTGCTTAGCAGACAAATTATTAAAAACACCATAATATTAGTTAAAATTCATAAATTGCATCCTAGTCTAGTATTTGCATATGCATGATTATTTACAAATAACCCCTCCTAGGATAGCATCACTAGGGGTTAGGAATACATAACATCAAAGTCACTTGGGAGGGACATTACAATCCTCCCCTCCTAAAATTTTCTTGTCCTCAAGCAATTGTATTTCAGGATGTTGCAACGCTTTTTCATTTTCCCATGTGGCATCCTCGCTGGGTAGCCCTTTCCACAAGACTAACTACTCCTTAATCATTTTGTTTATGAGTTTCCTTTCTCTAGTCTGCAATTTATCTAGAACCAAAATTAAATTCCCTTCATCATCCAAAGGTGGAAGTTCTGCTAAAAATGTTACATGTTTTCCAACTTCCTTCTTTAAACATGAAACATGGAAAACATTATGCACCTTATTCTCAGGTGATTCCAGTTCATACGCAAATTCACCTACTTTCCTTACTATTATATAAGGAACATATAACCTAGGTTTTAATTTTTCATCCCCATTACCATTCAGAGTTGATTTTCTCTAAGGTTGCAATCTTAAATACACTAAGTCATTCTCCTGAAAATTCCTCTCAGTCTTGTTTCTATCTGCATACATTTTCTCTTGGTTTTGAGCAGTCTGCAAGTTGTCCTTGAGTGCCTTCGAGATAGCTTGACTCTCTTGTATATAATCCTTAGCTTGTGGTGCTCTACTTTATCCAAAAAATTGATCCACATAAGTTGGGGATTCATATCCATATAGGTCCTTGAATGGAGACATGCCTATCAACAGATGATAAGTAGTATTATAACAAAATTCTCCCATATGTAACCATCTGATCCATGTATTTTGTTGTCATGTCACATAATTTCTAAGATAACCCTCTAGCCACTCATTGACCATCTCAATTTTGTCATCAGTTTGGGTATGATAAATTATGCTAAGATTTGATTCTGTCCCCACTAGTTTAAACAATTCTTACCAAAAAGTATTGATAAACTTACTATCTCTATCACTTATTATTTCTTTGGCAATCCATGCAATTTGAACTATCCTTTAAATAAGAGTTCAACAATTTAATTTGCTGAGATGATAGAAGGAACAATAAATAAGTGTGCAAACTTGTTCAATCGGTCAACTACAACATATATGTAATCCTTACCTTACACCATGGGAATCCCAATGATAAAGTCCATTCAAATATTGCTTTCCCATTTTTTATTTGGAATAAGAAGGGGATGAAGTAGAGCAACTAGATGTGTGTGCTCAACTTTATTCTGCTGGCATGTTTTAAATTCAATGACATGTCTTAGTACATTATATTTGGATCCTTTGTAGAAAAACCTCTCCCTAACCTTTTGGTAAGTTTTCAGAAAACTAGGATGCCCTGCTAGTGGTGAATCATGGGCAGATTCCAAAATCTTCTTTCTTAGATCTGATCCTAGTACTAATTAAATCATATCCTTATAGTAGATGATCCTATCCATTATTTTGTACATGTCATCTCTAATTTCTCTATCTATAAGTTCACAAGCAAATTTATTTCTAGAGTATTCTAAGGATAGTTTCACTTTCCAACCCATAGGGATCTCCATAGCAGAAAATGTTGGTTTTCTTGACAGAGCATCTGCTACTACATTCAAATTTCCTTTCTTGTATTCTATATCAAAGTCATAAGCTTGAACTTTACTTACCCATTTTTTCTTCCTGTCATTAAGATCTTTTTGGGTCAAGAAATGTCTCAATCTATTTTGATTAGTTTTGAACACAAATTTGCTACCCACCAGGCACTTTCAGAATTTGGTCAAGTCATGCATTATGGCCAACATATCTTTGTAATAGATGGAGTAATGTCTCTCATGTGGTTGAAACTTTCTTCTATCAAAGTTGGGTGCATGTCTTGCATGAGTACTTCTCCATTACCTTCCCCAGAGGCATCACACTCCAACACAAAAGATTGAGTGAAGTCAGGTAAAGCCAAGACTAGACAGCTGCTCATAACCTTTTTCATTTTCTCAGAAACGTTTTCAGCTTCCTTTGACCAATAGAAAGCTTCCTTTTTGGTGAGATTAGTCAAGGGGGTTGCCATCTGAGAAAATCCCTTGACAAATTTCTGGTGATAAGAGTAGATTCCAAGGATTCCACTTAGTTATATGATGTTCTTGGGGCTTGTCCAATCCGTGATAGCTTGGATCTTTTCCATGTGTAACTTGTTGACCAAATTGTCATTTATTCCAACAAGAGTGCGTTGGTGTGTCTTGGTGCCCTTTGAGGATCCCCTGATGGTTAATTAAGTGTTAGTGTCTAAGGAGAACTTTTGACCTTGTCCAAGCCCAAGTCTGAAGCCCTTGGAGCCCTTGGGACATTGCCAAAATCCCTGTACACCATGTAGAGTGTTCAAGTTCCCCTAGGTCATCTTATGATTCCCTAGTTGTGTCTTTGTTGGCTTGAGGAAATTACAAGAGTCTAAATGACCATTTTAGTGGTCATTTATGTTTGATAAAGGTAATGGTACCCTAGGACAATCCTAGGAACCCCGCTCTCAATATTTCAACAATTGGTAACAGAGCCAGGTTCCTTCAAAACGGACTAATTGCTGGAAGGTAATTATGTGTAATTTTTCTAAACAAAGAAAATCTGGAACACCCTTGTTTCATGGGAGAAACTATGCATTCTGGAGCATAAGAATACGAGCCTCCATAGAAGCTCAAGGAATTGAAATATGGCAGAGTATCGAGAATGGGTACAAGGTACCAAAGACCGTGCCAACAAATGCAAACGAACTGGTTCAATACAACAACAACTCAAAGGCCAGAAATCATCTCCTAGGTGCTATAGACAAATCTTTATTCAACAAAGTGATGAATTGTCCCTCTGCAAAACAAATGTGGGACAAAATCCAAACCACATATGAAGGAGACAACAAATTCAAGGAAGGAAAACTTCAGACATACAGGGGGCATTTCGAACAGCTAAGGATGAATGAAGAAAAAGACATAGAAGCATATATTATTCAGGTTGATCAGCTTGTAAATGCCATCAGAGGTTTGGGAGAAGAGGTTGATGAGGCTATAGTTGTTTAGAAAATTCTAAGAACTCTTGCCAAAAGGTTCAACCCCAAGATATCTTCCTTAGAAGAAAGAATAGATCTGAAGACTATGACAGTGGATCAGCTGCATGGGACTCTAGTATCTTGCAAAATGAGAATTGAAGACGAAGACATGTCAAGAAATGAAGCAACATTCAAGGTCTCCTCCAAACAAGCTAGGAAGAACAAACCAACAAAGGACAAGTCGACAAGTGATGAATCTGATGATGAAGAAATAGCCAACTTTGTTCGGAAATTAAAGAGAGGCACTGGAAAATAAAAAGGTAAGCTACCTCTTAAATGTTTTTCATGTGGAAAGATAGGTCATTTTTCTTCTAAATGTCCATATTCAAAGAACTCAGATAGTGAAGAGGATGACCGTTTTAAACCCTAAAAGAAGTACAATAATTACAAGAATAAGAACAAAAGGAATTTTGCAAAGAAGAAAAGTATCTACACAAAAAGAGACAATAACTCATCCAGTGGTGACTCTGACAATGACAGTGGAAGTGATTTTGATGATGACGGTGAACCAAACAAAGGAATATTTATGGAAATAAACTCATATAAGGATCTTAATAGTAATGAAGAATCCGAAGATGAAGGAGAAGTAGATCTTGAGGCAGAACTTGTAATCTCCTTGAAAGAGATGAATAAAGTCAGGAAGGAGAATAGGATGCTTAAGGAAGAGGCACAATGATTTGAACAAACCATTGTTGACCTAAAGAACAAACTAGAAGAAGCCAAATGAGTTAAAGAATATCTTAATGAACAACTAATGACAAATATAAGAGAAAAGGAAAATCATGAGGCTGAGATAGTATCTTTGAAGAACAAGCTGCAGACAAAAATCTCACAAAAGGTTATGAAAACAGCTCCAAGGTTCTAGAACAAATCATTAGCAATCAAAATCCATTCTTCGACAATACCGATATAAGATACAAGGAGAATATGAATGAAGCCTCAAGCTCAATGTCGATAGATAACAAAAAGAAGCTAAGAAGTTATGCAGAATCTATCAAGGACTACACAAATGAAGAAGAGATGGAATGTCAGCCAGAACAACCCTTCTCAAAAGAAGGGCCAACAGAAAGACCATATCTCAGAAAATCTCCTCCTCCATATGGTCCCAGGTATGGATACTTCTGTTATGGGCATTGCTTTACATGTGGAATATTTGGACACAAAGCTGTAAACTGTTTTCAAAGAAGAAACTTTGAGACAAGGAATAACCTTGCAAGCCTCAGATGACCACAGTACAATAACATATTTGGTCCCTTGAGATCAGAAATAGAATGTTACAAATGTAAAAACTTTGGACATATAGCTAGAAATTGTAGAATGAGGATACCAACAGTAAGAAATGGGGACATGCCTAGCAAGGTATGGATCAAACACAAGAACAACTACAAATGTGGAATTTCTCTTCAAGCTCATAATCACAACTCTGGTAAATGGTATGTTGATAGCGGTTGCTCCAAGCATCTGACAGGTAACAAATATTTTTTTGTCAATATTGAAAAGGATAAAGGATCTGTATCATTTGGGAATAACAATTAAGGAAAAGTATTGGGAAAGGGAACGGTAGAGCTCGGAAGTAAAAACTCCCTAGCTGAAAATGTGTTGCTTGTAGATAACATGAAACATAATATGCTAAGTGTCAGTCAGATGTGTGATCAAGGACATGAAATCATCTTCAACTCAAAAGGATGCAAAATAAGAAAGCAAGGATCAAGGAAGTTATTAGCCACAACCACTAGGACTCCAAACAACATATATGTGTTAGATGAGATTGAGTCCGAAAAATGTCACTTGGGAAAAGAAGATGAAATATTACTTTGGAACAGAAGAATGGGGCATATACATTTTGAAAATTTGGTCATAATCTACAAAAACCAAGCAGTTCGAAATATGTTGGAAGTCACAAATCCTGCTAACTTTGTATGTGAATAGTGTCAACATGGAAAACAAACAAGAGTGCATTTTAAGACGAAAGAGCATTATTCTACAAAACCTTTGGAGCTCGTTCACACTAACTTATGTGGACCAACCAAAAGAAAAGAACTGAATGGTGAAAAATAATTCATGCTACTCATTGATGACTATACCAAGATGACATGGGTATGTATTCTTAACAGAAAATCAGAAGCATTTGGATGTTTCAAAAATCTCAAGGAACTGATCGAGAATGAAATAGGGTCAAAAATCAAGTGCCTTGAATCTGACAATGGTGGAAAATTCACTTCTGATGAATTCAACAAGTACTGTGAAAAGCATGGAATAAAGAGACAATTTTCAGTAGTTAGAACACCTCAACAAATTGGAGATGCTGAAAGAAAGAATAGATCAGTAATGGAGATGGCTCGAACCATGTTGAATGAATCCAAGTTAAATGACAAATTTTGGGGACACGCAGTTCATACAGCAGNAAAGAAAAAAAAAATGATAAAACTCCCTACGAGCTATGAACTAGAAGAGAAGCAAGTGCTACATCAAAATACAAGACAAGAATATTGGAAAATTTGACTCTCGAGTAGATGAGGGCATATTCATTGGATATTCATCCAAGAGGAAAGCTTACAAATGCTACAATCTAAGATTAGACAAAGTGATTGAAAGCATTAATGTGAAGATAGATGAAGGAAGACTAACATCGTCCAGAGAAGACTCAGAAGAATCAAACGATGAAGAAGAGCAAGGTTCCAATCAAAAGGATGTGAAGAAAATTAAAGTGGAAGGACAACCAGATAAGGATGAAGAACAACTCATGGAATATGAAGAACATAATGATCAACTAACACCTAAGAACTGGTACCAGAAGAATCATCCATCATATCAGATTATTGGTGATAAGGATGCCGAAATAGAAACCCGAAGAAGATAATCTGGAAGAAATGAGAAGGTACACTTCTCTCTTTTGTTTACAACTAAACCTCGAAATTTTGAAGAGGCCGGTACGGATGAACAATGGGTTAAAGCTATGGAAGAGGACCTAGATCAAATTGAGAAGAATGAAACTTGGGAACTTTTTCCGAGACCATGCAACAAGAATGTAATTGGCACAAAGTGGGTTTTCAGAAACAAATGAATGAAGATGGACAGGTGATCAGAAACAAGGATCGATTGGTTTGTAAAGGTTATGCTCAGATCGAAGGAATAGAGTTTGAAGAAACATATGCACTAGTATCCATAATGGAAGATATCGGAATGATATTGGATTACGATTTCTCCAAAGACATCAAAGTGTATCAGATGGACGTAAAATCATCTTTTCTGAATGGGGAATTGGAAGAAGAAGTCTACATCGAATAACTAGAAGGATTTCAACTTTCAGAAAACGAGTACTATGTATGCAAACTCAAAAGGGCCTTATATGGGCTAAAGCAAGATCCTAGGGCTTGGTACTCTATATTGGACAGGTATTTACTGCAACAAAACTTTAAAAGGGGAAGTGTAAATAGAAACTTGTACATCAAGCAAGATAATGACATCATACCCATCATTGAAGTTTACATTGATGATATCATTTTGGAAGTGATAATGATTCACTAAGTCAACAATTTGCTAAGGACATGCAGAAAGAGTTTGAAATGTCATTAATTGGTGAATTGACTTTCTTCTTGGGACTCCATATATCTCAAAGAACTGAAGGAATTTTTATTGCTCAGACAAAATACATCAAGGATATGTTAAAGAAATTCTAGATGGAAGACTATAAACCTGTGAGTACTCCCATGATCACCAGTTGTAAGCTAAGCAAAGACGATGAATCTAAGGAAGTTGATCAAAGGCTCTATAGATCATTTATTAGTAGTATTCTATATGTAACAAAGTCCAGACCCGATGTGATGCAGGTAGTTGGACAAGTTGCAAGATTTCAAGCTGCCCCAAAGGAAGCTCACATTATAGCAGTTAAAAGGATCTTCATGTATCTCAAAGGAACCATGGATTTTGGACTTTGGTATCCAAAAGGAAATGAACTAATATTAATAGCTTATTCAGACGCAGACTGGGCAGGATGTGTTGATGATAGAAGAAGCACTTGTGAAGCAACTTTATTTCTAGGCGATTGTCTGGTATCTTGGTCAATAAAAAAGAAGTATTCAGTGTCCTTATCAATCCTAGAAGCAGAATATATAGCAAAAACAACTTTTTGTACTCATATTATTTGGATGAAGCAAACCCTGCAAGACATACACGTGACATGTAATGAGTCGTTTCCTATTCTCTGTGATAATATGAGTGGCATCAGTATCTCCGAGAATCCAATTATGCATTCCAAGACCAAGCACATTCCAATCAAGTTTCACTTTCTTCGGGAACATGTCACAGAAAAGAATATCAAGTTGGAATATATCGGGACAAAAGAACATGTTGCATGTAATACCCCCAGTTTTGAGCCCGGTTGTATTAAAATGTACATGATGTATATATTGTAATTAATCGTGGTGTGGAGCTAAAGGAAAAAGCCCCACCATCGATTTGGTTGTGTTATGTTTCAGCAATTGGGATCGTTGCCGATGGTATATCATGCTATCCGACACATAATTGTTTTGGCATCATGTAAATATGCACATTAATTAAAATGAACCTACATCCAACTACGACGGTGCAACATTAATGAAAAGGGCATGATTTACTAAGGTTGGGGGGGGGTATTGTCTAACCCGTGGGAGCCATTGGGAGATTGCCATGTGTCGACCACCCATTTAAAACTCCTGTTGTTAGTTGGGAGCAGTTATGGCTAGGAAGTGGTGGGTGGTAGGACTACTAGTATTTTCCCCACGTATAGTCCACTAGCAGGCTCTCTCTTCTCATGTGGAGGGCAGGGGGACGGTAACCACTCTCTCCACTCTTCCACTCACGGTTTCTTCTTGTTCATATCACGCAGGTAGTCGGAGGGTCGGCTCTCGACCTTTGGTTGATAGTGGTCTGTGCAATTTTTTCTCGGGATGAAGGGAGTATTGTTTACCTCATGCGTAGGTCGGGGGTGTATTCTCTGCGGCGAGATGGAAGAGCGGCCTGAGAGGCACAATTTTGGTGGTGTAAGTTTTCCCCTGTTGATTTGTGGTCTGCGTATGTGTTTTACCCTGTCAATGCTAAGATTTTGGCTTCTCTCCCATTTGTGGACTGTGTAATGCTACCATTGTTTCATTGTGAGATTGGGGCTATTGTTCTTCCCTTGGTTTCGGGTTGCTGTGTGTGCAAGTATATTTTGGGTTGCTGTTGATTTGTTTTGGCCATGCTAGGGCCAGGAACAACTCTGAATCACATTGTTTGGCTTGAGCTACGTTCACCATCTTTGGGTTGTCACCCTGTTTCCTTTGGTTTTCTTCATAGAGCTGTGAGTTGATTTTTTTACTGCAGGTATGTAGTGGTTGGTCTTCGGACTATGTGGAGTGGGATTGAAGGCTGAGTATGCTTGGGAAACATAGGTTTGGGAGTCACACAGAGAGAGTTAGATGGCTGGATTTCTTCTCCACAACCCCGGAAGAGCACTGGCAAGGGAAGTCAGGGCCTGAGGGACTGTGAAGTAGAGAAGGTACCGATTCTTGGTGTCGGGTGTGTGTGGGTGTCTTAGAAGTCAGGCTAGCTCTGGTGAAAGCATCCTTAGATTTTCCATGAGCGTACCAGTTTAGCATTCATCCTTTCCTAGCTCCTTGACAGCCTGATAAACCCAACTGTGTTGACTTGGTTGTATTGTGTATCCTTGGCTATGTGTAAGCCTGCTTAGTCCCTTATTCCTTGGGGAACCATGCCCAAATCGGGGGTGGCAGTGTTTCTGAGAGATTGATGAACACGCTGGCCTATGGTTAGGTGGAACGTTGCAGCGACGTAGCTGGTTGCGGGAAGAGTTCTTACAGGATGAGTATTCTTGACCATTTCGTCTCTGCAGTTATATTTATTATTAGTGAATAATGATGAACATGTTGATGCTCGAATGTATGTTTGCTTCCGCCGTATGTTGAGTAATTATGCATCCTTGCATGTTTTCTATTTTAAGCATTTTATTTTAGCATCATATGCATGTTCTTGTTCATGGGGCTAGTTGCCTAGAGGTTTTTGATGGTTCGATAGTGTCCTCTTCGCTGGGTAGAGGGTCGGGGATGTTACAGTGTGGTATCAGAGCTCATGTTGCAGCATGGGACTGAATGGGCCATGAATATGCAGTGATAGAGCCATCATTGCAGCATTTGGGCCTCAGCGGGCCATGAAAGATCAGCTAGCAGAGGCAAGTTACCTTCTTCCTAACATAGATCAGAAAACTTCCACAAAAATTTACTAAGTGCCTGAATCGTTGGCTCATCAGAAGACTAAGTAGGAAACTCTTCCGATGCAATGGATCATCTAGTCAAAATGTCACCCCACGGAGGAAGAAATTGAGAAATTTCTCTAAATGTGTTGATGTATTTGTAACTTTGGAATGTATTCATCTATGTATCTTATGTCTTGTAACCTGATGTTTATTCCAGGATATATCTATTATGTAATTGAGTCATGTTGTCATGCCCCGATGTTCCGATCGGGAGGATCTATTATGTAAACAAGTCATGTCAAGTCATAGTGAGTAACCCTCTGATTGTCTAAGGGTTAAAGTTCCCGCAGTTCCAGGGCACTAGGGTTATTAGACTCTCCTAGTAGAGGTCGGCCCTAGTAGGGTTTTAGTCATGCCTGGATTAGTATAAATAGAGAACTGGAGTCTCTATTTATCACACAACTCATCCACACTCAAGTGTAGCGCATAGTTGAGGAAGGAGAAGACACTCAGGCTAGATAAGAAGAAGATTACTGCTGTCAGGATATCACTTACTGTTTTGGGCTTTTCTATTTTGGTGTTGATTCTATCTCTGAGGAAGTTGCGGGGTTTTCTCCTTTATGGTTTTCCCGAGGAAAAACATTGTGTTCATTGTCTCTTGTGTTTGATTGTTGTGCTTGTTATTCTCTCAGTTAAAGATCCTAATAATGCTAGATTAATGATGAAAAACTAACATGGTATCAGAGCTAACCTGAGAAGAAGACACTGTGCAGCTGCGGGAACTAGGGATTCCTAGTTTGTGGATCTTCCTCCATAGATTTTCAGCAAAAGTAAGGTGGAATAACTCTCCTCCTTAGGGCGCATCTTTCTATCGAAGCAAAATCCAATTCTGAGGTTTTTCAGTTTTGGACCTGTCACTACTACCGAAAATGAGGGATTTTCACAGAAGAGGAATTTTTCAGTGAGCCCAGGCCTGGATTGATCTCCTCCCCAAAATCGAAGTTAGGGACAAATTTCAAGGCATTTGGGTAGATAAAACTCTGGAAAAGCAAAACCCTACTTTGCTCCTAATCCAGTACTACAGGATTTTAGCTCAAGTTTCAGATCCGACATCTTGAACTTGGTAAGATCTAAAATATTTTGTATTTCCATTTGAGGTTCTGAGTTAAGATGTCTCATCATATCAAGCTTGATGAAAATCTTGAAGGAGCTGATAACTTCCGAGCCTAGAAGTATAGGATCTCCCTAGTCCTAGAAGAAAATGAGTTAGACTCCTACATCCATGAGGAGGTTCCAGTTCCAAAGGGAGATGGGGAAAAATCCTTACATAAGAAGAAGATGATTATGGCAAAGAGGATCATTGTTGATTCTATCAAGGATCACCTTATCCCACATGTGTCCTCTCTCAAGACACCTAAATCTATGTTTGATGCCCTAACGAAATTGTTTGAAGGGAAGAACATAAGCCAGAAGATTACTCTGACAAATCAACTGAAGAATGTGAAGATCCAGAATGCAGAGACCATCCAGTATTACTTCACAAGGGTTTCTCAGATCAAGGAACAATTGGAAGCAATAGATGAAGAAGTGGAGAATGCAGAAATTGTGATGACCACCTTGAATGGTCTCCCTAGGACATGGGACTCTTTCATTCAAGGGATCTATGCTAGAAAGAAGTTAGTCAAGTTCAGTAGACTGTGGGAAGAATGTTCTCAAGAATAAGCTTGGATAGCAGCTCGAGAAGAGAAGATGGGAGGTGAAGATCAAGCTCTCACAGTACAATCTAAGAAATCCAGATCCAGCCATCACAGAAGTAAGTACTCCCATCACAGGAATAACTCTAGAAATCCTAGAGATAAGTCTAAGTTCATTTGCTATACATGTGATGAAAAAGCACACTTTGTTAGAGATCGTCCTAAGAACAAAAGTAGTCCTCACAAGAAGAAGGGAAGCAAAAGAAGACATCATGCTCATGCTGCAGAGGATGATGAACCATCCAAGAAGAGATCTAGATATGAAAGTGAAGATTCTTGAAGCGAGGATGAATATGTTTTGATCTCCACTCTCATGGGAAACATTACTCATGGAAGTGATGATTGGCTTATTGATAGTGGGGCCTCCAAACATATGATTGGATTCAAAGAATCTTTTGTGAAGCTCTCAGAACATGAATCACCTCACAAGGTGAAGCTAGGAGATGACTACCAATATCCAATAAAAGGTAGTGGGGAATCTTCCTATAAACTAGACTCTGGTAAGTCTCTAATAATGAAAGAATTATTGTTTATGCTAGGACTCAAGAAGAACCTTCTCTCTATATCAGCATTGGATGCAAAAGGAATGAGGGTTGCATTCATAGATGGTAAAGTCATCATGTGGCCAAGAGGAAAGACTATCAATGATGTGGTAGTGATTGGTGAACAAGAAGGAGGTTTGTACAAGTTGAAGGGCCATCCAGAACAAGCCCTGGTCCATGACACAGTAGAACCAAGTAAACTTTTGCATAGAAGGCTTGCACATGTGCATTACAGAGCACTACCTCTTGCAAGCAAAGCTGTTGAAGGTCTTCCATAAATACAAGCAAAACATGACAGGGTCTGCAAAGGATGTGCGAAAGGAAAGAACACAAAGAAGACATTTCCAAGTAGTGAAAGCAAAGCAAAAGGAATCTTGGAAATCATCCACTCTGATGTATGCAGTCCGATGTCATCAAACTCATTAAGCGAGTATGCATATTATGTTTCTTTTATTGACGATTTTTCTAGGAAGACATGTGTTTACTTCATGAAGAGTAAAGACGAAGTATTCAACAAATTCAAGGAATTCAAAGCCTTGATCGAGAATCACACTAAAAAGAAGATCAAGACCTTTCGATCAGATAATGGCGGAGAATTCACTTCAAATGAATTCAAAGAGCTATGTAAAGAATCAGGGATTAAGAGGGAGTTGTCCAGTCCTTATAATCCACAAAAGAATGGGATTGCAGAATGGAAGAACATAACTATCATGGAAGCTGCTAAAGCAATGCTTCATGATCAAGATCTTCCTATGCATCTTTGGGCAGAAGCTGCTAGAATGGAGGTGTATGTACAGAATCGTACTCCACATAGAGTACTTGAGAATAAGACTCTTGAAGAAGTCTTCTCCGGAAAGAAACCAGAAGTTAGCCATCTCAGAATATTTGGCTGTCCTGTGTGAATACACATTCCAAAAGAGAAGAGAACAAAATTAGATCCTTCAAGAAAGAAAGGTATATTTGTGGGATACCCTGAAAGCTCGAAGGCTTACAGAATCTATTTCCTAGGATACAAGAAGATTGACATCAGCAGGGATGTGACATTTGATGAAGACACAGCTTACAACAAATCCAGAAAGAGACCCGCTGAAGAACCTAAAGAAGCAGAAGCACCCAGAATTCATGACACAACCATGATCAAAGAAAATCGAGAATTTGAAGAACCAAAAAGACCTGTAGATCCACCTTTGGAGAAGAATCCTCACAAGAGGAAACCTTCTTTGGTATGAGAACTTATCCAAGGTGCAGAAAGATATGGGGCTCCAAAAGAGAATCATAGAGAAAGAAAGAGAACCAAATCCTATTCCGGGTATGTAGCTTTACTATGTGATTTCATTGATAAAGAACCTTCCAGTTATGAAGAAGCGGCAGAACGGAAAGAATGGAAGGATGCTATGATCGAAGAGTATCAGTCAATAATGAAGAATGATGTTTGGGATGTTGTCCCAAGACCAAAAGAGAAGTTAGTTGTAACTTCCAAATGGATCTACAAGATCAAGCATGCTGCAGATGGTAGCATTGAAAAATATAAGGCACGATTTGTGGCTCGAGGTTTCTCTCATAAAGAAGGAATAGATTATGAAGAAACCTATGCACCTATAACCAAATACACTTCCATTAGATCAGTACTTGCTCTGGATGCAGTAATGAAATGGAAGATACACCAGGTGGATGTCAAGATTTCCTTCTTGAATGGTGTAGTGGAAGAGGAATTGTATGTGGAGTAGCCACTCGGTTTTGAGACACATGACAGGGAGTCTCATGTGTGCAGATTGAAGAAAGCCCTGTATGGTTTGAAATAGGCACCCAGGACATGGTATGGCAGGATTGATAGCTTTCTAACTAGTTTGTGATTTACCAAGAGTAGAGTAGATTCCAACCTTTACTACAAGGTTGAGGATGGAAACCCAGTGATACATCTACTATATGTAGATGATCTATTTGTGACATATATGGATGGGTTGATTGCTGATATGAAGAGAAATCTTAATGCCGAGTTCGAGATGAAGGAATTGGGTATGATGAATTATTTCCTAGGTATGGAGGTGTGGCAGACCTAAGATGGAATCTTCCTTGGACAAGGGAAGTATGCAGTAGAGATCCTAAAGAGATTTGGGATGATGGACTGCAAGACTATGGCCACACCTATGGCACCGAACCTGAAGCTATTGAGTGATGCTTCATCAAAGACGGTTGATTCCATGATGTATCGTCAGATGATTGGGTCCTTGATGTACCTGATGAACATGAGACCAGACATTTGCTTTTCTATGAACACCTTGAGCCAGTTCTTGAGAGATCCGAGAAATGTTCACTTGATTGCTGCAAAGCATATTCTGAGAAACCTGAGGGGTACAGTTGATTATGGGCTCAAGTACGATGCGAATCAGAAGATTAACCTGGAGGGTTATGTTGATTCATATTGGGCAGGTAGTTCCATTGATAGGAAGAGCACTTCAGGATGTTGCTTCAGTATGGGATCAGGTGTGATCTCTTGGTTTAGCAAGAAGCAATCCTGTGTGGCACTGAGTACAGCTGAAGCAGAGTATGTCGCAACTTGTTCAGCTAGTTGTGAGGCAGTATGGCTACGGAAGCTACTGTCTGATATATTTGATCTCTAGTTGGATGCTACTTGTATACATTGTGACAACCAGAGTTGCATGAAGTTGTCAGAGAATCCAGTGTTCCATGACAAGTCTAAGCATATCGAGATCAAGTATCACTATATCAGGGATATGGTGCAGAAGCGAGTAGTGAAGCTCCAGTATGTTGCGATGGAGGAACAGACAGCTGATGTATTGAAGAATCCATTGGCTAGGCTGAAGTTCGAGTACTTCAGGGAGAAGCTTGGTGTTCTCCAGATCGAGGTTTCCTCCAAGAGAAAGTGATGAGACCCATAGCCATTCTGACATGGTGAGAGGATTGGTTCCTTCCATGGTCAGATGTAAGGGCTGAGCCATTCTATCATGGTGAGAGGATTGGTTCCTTCCATATCAGATATGAGTGCTGGCCATTCTATCCAGTAGGACAGATGTAAGGGAAACTGCCATTCTAGGAATGGAGTTACCTGGTTAGTTACCAGGAAAACTCAGTCTAGGACTAAGAAGCCATTTTGATGTGATAGAGGGATGTGTTCCCACTTGATCAAATATAAGGGCTGAACCATTCTGTCATGGCTAAAGGATTATGTTCCTTCCATGTCAGATGTGAGTGTTGGCCATTCTGACGAGTAGGTCATATGTAAGGGCAACTGCCATTCTAGGAATGGAGGCACCTGGTCAGTTACCAGGTAGCTCAGTCTGGGACTGGGGGCCATTCTGATGCGATGGTAGGATTAGTTCGTCCATGATCAGATGTGAGTGCATGCCCTTTCTGATGTGATGCTTCATGCATGGTCAAAATGTAAGTGCAGATCCTTTCCGACAAGATGAGGTTGGATATAAGTGCTGAGCCATTCTGGCGCGATGTGTTTACACATGGTCAGATGTGAGTGTTGTGCCTTTCTGACAAGATGGGGTTGGATGTAAGTGCAGAGCCTTTTCAATGTGATGTGCTTGCACATGATCGAATATAAGTGTTGATCCTTTCTGACAAGATGAGATCAGATGTGAGTGCTGGGTGTGCCTTTCTGCCTTTCTGACAAGATGTGGTCAGATGTAAGAGCTGGGAGGGCCATTCTAACTTAAGTGTTAGATATAAGTGCTAATGAAGACCTACATGAAAGGTAGGCCTATAGGATTGACTCTGTAGAACTTCTTGTGACAAGAAGAATTGAGATAGCACCATTATGAGATAGCAGATGATGATCCAGATCAAGTGATCCAGACTTGATGATGATCCAGATCAAGTGACGATCCAGTTGTGATGATGATCTAGAATCGATGATCCAGATCAAGTGATCCAGATGAGATGATCCAGACTTGATGATGATCCAGATTGAGTGATGATCCAACAATGATGAGCCAGTAGTCATGATGATGAAGATCCCATGATGAAGAGAAAGAAGATGACTTGAAGACTCAAAGACGAAGAAGACTTGAAGAAAAAGAAGAAGACTCAAAGATGAAGAAGACTTGAAGATGGCGAGATGATCCAGTTGATGTAGAGAAGAAGACCAGTGCTGAAAATTGTGTCGAAAGAATTCCTTCCTAGTTAAGAGGGAGTGTTGATGTATTTGTAACTTCGAAATGTATTCATCTATGTATCTTATGTCTTGTAACCCGATGTTTATTCCAGGATATATCTATTATGTAATTGAGTCATGTTGTCATGCCCTGTTGTTCCGATTGGGAGGATCTATTATGTAAACAAGTCATGTCAAGTCATAGTGAGTAACCCTCTAATTGTCTAAGGGTTAAAGTCCCCACAGTTCCAGGGCACTAGGGTTATTAGACTCTCCTAGTAGAGGTCGGCCCTAGTAGGGTTTTAGTCATGCCGAGATTAGTATAAATAGAGAACTGGAGTCTCTATTTATCACACAACTCATCCACACTCAAATGTAGCGCATAGTTGAGGAAGGAGAAGACACTGGGGCTAGACAAGAAGAAGATTACTGCTGTCGAGATATCACTTACTGTTTTGGGCTTTTCTATTTTGGTGTTGATTCTATCTCTGAGGAAGTTGCGGGGTTTTCTCCTTTATGGTTTCCCCGAGGAAAAACACTGTGTTCATTGTCTCTTGTGTTTGATTGTTGTGCTTGTTATTCTCTCAGTTAAAGATCCTAATAATGCTAGATTAATGCTGAAAAACTAACAAAGTGTTCATCGACCATCGGCGAATGTTGGAGGATGTGGGAGCTGTGGTTTCAACGGAGATCGGCCAAAGACCGCCAAAACACCAACTCCATTTAGTTAAAAGAACATCCGATGATGGGCTGTCGGTGATCGGCGGAAGTTAGTCGATTGGATCGGCGACGAATAGTGGAAAGAAGAGTCGACAAAGCAACAGAGAGGAAACTCCCATAAAAAGCCATCAGTAGAAGACTGTTGAAATGGCGGCGCGATTTAGTGGATTGAGTACCCGCAGTTTCAGCAGATATTAGTAGATTGATCGACGATGATTAGAGGATTGAATCATCGATGATCAGCCGATGAGGTCGCTGAAATGTCAACGTCGTCAGTGAGATTTATTTATTTGGGGAGCCGATGTGGCGGAAGACTAAGAAGAAAATTCCTGAGAATTTTCTAAGTCACGAGACCATCGGCGATCGAAAAAGTTTAGCTGATTGGATCGCCGATGACTAGAATATGGGATTGCCAAAAAATAGAGGATGAAGTTGTCGAAGACTAGTGAAGTGGATCGGCTATTATTAGTTGAAGGAAAAGCCGCAATTTTTGTGGAGATCTTTCGAAGACCTCCGAAACGTCGACGAAGCCTAGTTATTTGAGGAGCCGATGCAAAGAGGGAAAATTTTCTGAAATTTCATCTAAGTGAAGAAAACATCGAAAAATTTTAGACGATGAGACCGTTAATGGATATCATTGGGAAATGTTAGAAGATCAAACCGCCGATGAACATCGGAAAAGTCTAGTTGTTTGTGTGTCCACCATTGTGGCTGTCAAATGAATTATCCTTCCGATAGCCGATGAAGGGTCCGCAGAACCCATAGTCAATTTGCTGGCTGTCGTTGCGGAAGTCTAAGACACTATCCACCCAATGAGGTAGTTGTTAGTTGCTCTGACTACCGATGCTGTAGTGGATAGAACTTCCGATAGCCAATAGATTATTAGGGTCTACGGAACCCACAGTGGGATCGCTACCTGCCGTTGTGGCCGCCTAAGAGACTATCCTTCCGATGAATAACGGTTCCGATCATCGATGTTGTAGTGATCATTGTTTTCGATTGTTGATAACAGACCGGAAGGCTTACATCAAAAAATTATAGTTGATGGAACCGTCGATGCAGCGGAAGATGTTAGTCAGTGTTAGGGCCATCGATGAGTGCCAGAGGAAATTGTTGATTTGATCGCCGAAGTGTCATAAATTTAGTTGGAAGGAGATCCGATTGGGAAAAAGAAATTCTTGGGTTTTCCAGAGGGATTTCTTAGCGATTTTCAACTGTTTTCAGTGGATTACAAGGCTAAAAAAAAAAATCCTAGGTGGCTGAAGTTACCATTCCAAGCCAAAATACAGTTGTGTGTTTTGCCTAATTTTGGTGAAAATCATCATTTTAGAAGTGGTGTGGTTTCACACCCAGGGTCAGAATGAAGCATGTGGATAGGCGCTGGAAAGCTTATCCAGCATGAAACAAAGGAGAATCACCAGAATTTGAATGTGGAGCAGAAAAGTACTAGTGATTGCTTGAAAAAGAAATGTGTTGCTATCAATATGGACAAATCCAGGAATTGCATGCCTAGAAGTAGGAAGGATTATGAAGTCAAACCAGTTGTTGTGTGGAAGAGGAGTTCCATGCAAGGATGAGGGACTTGAAAAGAGAAATTTCCTTAAGCCCTGTCTTGCTAATTATAATTACATTTTATAAGTTTTGTACATAAAATGCATGAGGATATGCCTTGCATGCATAGGATATTACATGTTGGTAAGAGTAGTGAGAATTATACATTTATAATGAACCACTAATGGTAAATATTGCATTGGTGTTGGCATTAGTGGAAAAACCAATGACAACATGGGCATGGATGAATCTGTTGTTGATGCTGACGAATGTGACCAGCAACCCTATGGAGAAAGGAATGAGGCAACAAGTCCAGGATCAAAAGTTGGTGAGCAACTTCTGCAATCTCCTGCAAGAGACCAACCAAACTGGTAATGTCAAGGGTGTAAGTAGGACCCATGAAGATAAGGGTTTAATTATGACAATTGCATGGAGTGGTAAAAGCAAGAGATTTCATACCATGTGGTTATTTAAAATTTATACTACATCCATATAGAAAGGTATCATGCCTGTATATGTTGTTATGACCCTAGTAGCCCAAAGAAAGTAAGTACTGATGGTCTTGATTATAGTAATGCATCCTATATGAAGTAGTCATGGTTAGGCCATACATGGTATGTTTGAATGCATAGCATTTTTGAATCAATGCAAGGTAGCATTGAGTGGATATGCATTAAAATATTTCATAAATCTTGTGGTTATGCATTGAATAGATGCATATGAAAAGTATGAGTAAATGTTGTAGATATGCATACATAAGTATGGGTGCAAATGTTGTGATGCATTGCATGAATGCATCGAGATAGTGCATGTGTCATTATGAATAACTAATGACTGAGATGATGAATTGATGACAATTCTAGAACCATTTCAAGAGTTGTTATGGATGTAGGATAGTAAGTGCATGAAGAGGGTAGTCATGATCGATTAGCTGCCGGAAATGCTCTATGGAAGGGCAAGGTGGTACAAATGATACGCTTGTGAAGTAAGGAGTATCTAAAAATTTCATTTTGGCATAAATGATGTGACCTTGCAACTTTAGTAGGATAATGATTCATGTGAATTAAATGAGTTTTGGTAATATCGATATGCTAACAACTGGAAGTATTTGAATTCTATAATTCTGAAAATGCTTCAATGATTGTTGCAGCAATGGGAAAAGTTATATGCATCAAGACTTACCAAGTGTTTGGCTTATTGAAGTTCATATTTTAGGTAGATTGTTTGGGGCATGGCAAAGTGGGTAAGACCATGAAAAATATCGGAATCTACCATGTGAAAGAGCCAAACCTCATGAGACTCTCATGGTTGTGAAAATAGTTTGTATGCAAAATGAGTTGTCAATTTGAATTGTAAATTTCAGATTTGAGAAATTGCTGACAACTGCTGGCTTGCATAGAATTGTGTCAGGAGGACGTGTTGTAAGTGGATGTTCATGTGATGCTAGTAAGCATAAAATTATAATGGGAATAGTGGTGCTGCTTACAAGAAACCAACAAATGAGGATCACCTCATTGCTAAGCAAATCAATTTCTGTAGTAGACAGAGTTGCAAATTCCTATTGAATTTAATTACTAATGTCATTGCTTGGTTATGGAACAATCAATTTGGATTGTATTATCAGATAATGATTGACTATTTGGCTACTTAATGAATGTGCCAGGGGTACACATTGCAGGAAGACCATGTGTGATGGCATGAAGGAGCCAAACTTTATGGGGAGGTTCTCCCCTATCTTGGAAATGAATTTCAGGTGAAACTCCATTGGACATTTTGGAAATGTCTCATCTGCACTACATGTTTGGTAAGCAACATGAGTGAGATGGTATAGATTATGTCGGTAAGACATGTGTGGATATGAAATGAAAAAAGGATTTGGGATGGAAAACCGAGGGACTTTCAACTCAGAGAAGGGAGCCTCCATTCCTCCTTAATGAAGGAATACTGCCTCGGCAAATGGATAAGTGTTCTGTGACCTTAGCTAAGAATATACATGTCAAATTGTTAAAATTCCATATGCAGAGCATGTTTTGATTTTATTTCCATTATGACCAATTGCTTGAGTATGAATAGGGCCTACATGGAACACACCGGAAAAGGGTGCACACTTTCCCGATGTCGGGTCATGAAAGGGTTTTCAATATTGATTACACCCTGGGGGGTGGATGCACTCCTGGTGTCTCAATACTTGATAGTGAATGATGTGAAATATGATTATAGTTTTAGAGAAATAACACTGATGAATTTACTTATATTGTTTTTGTTGTCAAGCTAAACAAATGCAGTTTGGTGTTGTACACTAAAGGGAAAAGGACATTACAGTGTTGGCTTGATTGCCTGCAGCCTAATAAACCCAATTGTGTATTGGCTTGGCTGGATCATCTGATAAACCCAACTGTAGGTTGTCTTGACTGTGCTTGATATGTATAAAAGGGTATTGTTGATATAAGTGCATGGTTGATATAAGTGCGTGGTTGATATAAGTGTATTGTTGATATAAGTGCATTGTTGATATAAGTGTATTGTTGATATAAATGTGTTGTTGATATAAGTGCATGGCCTGATAAACCCAACTGTGTTGGCTTGGCTGATTTGTTCCTTCCCAGTCAGCTTGAAGGTGTACTGGCTGGACATTAATTATTTGGTGTTGAGGAGCAGCCTGCGTGCTGACCTAACATCCAAGTCCATAGGCAATTCCAAGGCTTGCAAAGAAAAGCGGGACCCTGTGGACCAAAGAGGAGATGCACAATATAGATAAGTATTGGATTATTTTGCAATTTATTACTTATGAATATACATGTGTATATGATTTGGTTATGATATTCTAAGGTCTTGTTTAAGAGATAAAAAAAAACCATTGAGAATAAAGTAAACATGTGAATCTATTCAATGTTTGAATATAGGTATCACTGGGAGCGAGGACTATGAGAGCATCCTAGGGGTGCATGTGGACATGTGACTGTCCTGAAGAGATCAAAATGAGCAGTAATGAAAAATATGCTAGTGAGACTGTGAAGGTCCTAGCAGCCGAGACAAACCATGTGGGGAGGCTCCATGGTTGAGAGGTCCAAAATAGATTGGAGACACTAAGTGTCATGACCAAGAGGGTTTGGTCCAGCATTCACGGTGAAGTGAAAGAGGCTGAGAGCATGAAAAACACAATGGTGGTGTGAGTTCCAGGATGGAACAAGACAAAGAAGGGAAAAAATATTACTTCATGTCCATTCTTGGGCAGGGAATTGACTATTCCAGCATTCACAATTTACTTTAAGAAAATACACACATTCTATTTTCAGTCATACATGCATTCAACAATCTTGTTGGGAATGCAGATGACATCATTATCGCCGGGACTGCCCAACGAGGGAACATAAAGAGGG
Source organism: Pseudotsuga menziesii (assembly GCA_001517045.1). Classification (NCBI taxonomy): domain Eukaryota; kingdom Viridiplantae; phylum Streptophyta; class Pinopsida; order Pinales; family Pinaceae; genus Pseudotsuga; species Pseudotsuga menziesii. The sequence goes on from LPNX010580024.1 coordinate 130,821, forward strand.
TAGAAGCCACAAAGTTCCTAGACTTAGGGGTGAGTCGAAAGCTAAGAACCAGCAAGAGAAGCTTGTGGAAGCCTAGGGGCTTGGTCCTAAAAGTTCAAGTAAATAATTGAACGTGGGACAGATCTACAAAATTTTGTAATTTTGGATGCCCAAATTGTATATGTATTCCTATGTATTGCAACACCGAGGACAGTGTTATTCCAAGGGGGAGGGGATTGTAATACCCCCGGTTTTGACCCCGGTTACATTAAAAGGTACATGATGTATATATTGTAATTAATTGTGGTATAGAGCTAAAGGCAAAAGCCCCACCATCGATCTGGTTGTGTTATGTTTCGGCAAATTGGCATCGTTGCCGATGGTATATCATGCTATTCGGCACATAATAGTTTTGGAATCGTGTAAATATGCACATTAATTAAAATGAACCTACAGCCAGCTATGATGGTGCAACGTTAATGAAAAGGGCATGATTTCCTAAGGTTAAGGGGGGGGATTGTCTAACTCGTGGGAGCCATTGGGAGATTGCCATGTGTCGACCACCCATTTGAAAATATTGTTGTTAGTTGGGAGCAGTTATGGCTGGGAAGTGGTAGGTGGTAGGACTGCTAGTCTTTGCCCCATGTACACTCCACCAGCAAGCTCGCTCTTCTCACACAGAGGGCAGGGGGATGGTCACCACTCTCTCCACTCTTACACTCACGATTTCGTCTTCTTCATCTCACGTAGGTAGTCGGAGGGTCGGCTCTTGACCTTTGGCTGATGGTGGTCTATGCAAGTCTTTCCTGGGATGCAGGGAGTATTGTTTACCTCATGCGCAGGTCGAGGGTGTATTCTCCTGCAGCGAGCTAGAAGAGCGGCCTGAGAGGCATGATTTCGGTGGTGTAAGTTTTCTCCTGCTGATTTGTGGTCTGCGTATGTGTTTTCCCCTATCAATGCTGGGAGTTTGGATTCTCTCCCATTTGTAGACTATGTAATGTTGTCATTGCTTCATTGTGAGATTGGGGGTGTTGTTCTTCCCCTAGTTTCGGGTTGCTGTGTGTGCAAGTATATTTTGGGTTGCTGTCGAGTTGTTTTGGCCATGCTAGGGCTAGGAACAACTCTAAATCGCTTTATTTGGCTTGAGCTACCTTCACCATCTTTGCGTTGTCACCTTGTTTCCTTTGGTTTTCTTCACAGAGCTGTGTACTGATTGTTTTACCGTGGGTATGTAGTGGTTGGTCTTCGGACTATGTTGAGTGGGATTGAAGGCTGGGTATGCTTGAGAAACTTGGGTTTGGGAGTCACACAGAGAGAGTTAGATAGCTGTCTTTCTTCTCCACAACCCCGGAAGAGCACTGTCAAGGGAAGTTAGGGCCTGAGGGACTATGAAGCAGAGAAGGGACTGATTCCTGGTGTCAGGTGTGTGTGGGTGTCTTAGAAGTTAGGCTAGATCTGATGAAGGCATCCTTAGCTTTTCCATGAGTGTATCAGTTTAGCATTCATCCTTTCCTAGCTCCTTGATGGCCTAATAAACCCAACTGTGTTGACTTGGCTGTATTGTGTATACTTGGCTATGTGTAAGCCTGCTTAGTCCCTTATTCCTTGGGGAACCATGCCCAGCTCGGGGGTGGCAGTGTTGCTGAGAGATTGATGAGCACACTGGCCTATGGTTGGGTTGAACATTGCAGCAACGTAGTTGGTTGCGAGACGAGTTCTTACAAGATGAGTATTCTTGACCATTTCATCTCTACAGTTATGTTTATTATTAATGAATAATGATGAACATGTTGATGCTCGAATGTATGTTTGCTTCCATTGTATGTTGAGTAATTATGCATCCTTCCATGTTTTCTATTTTAAGCATTTTATTTCAGCATTATATGCATGTTCTTGTTCATGGGGATAGTTTCCCGAAGGTTTTTTATGGTTCGGTAGCGTCATCTTCACCGGTCAATGGGTCGAGGACGTTACATTGCAGAAATTTTTACTAAGCCTCTCCCAAGAGAGACTTTTGAGTACCTCAAAGAAAAATTGGGAGTCATACTATTTGTTAACCTAAAAAATTCCTCAATGAGCTCTACATGGCCTACACCACCCAAAGAAATCTATGTACGACCCTCATTTGACTCCCACACCCTTGTTAAGGCTCAAAAATATGAAAAGGGCTTAAAAACCCCTAAAAAGAGCCAAAATAGCTGTCATAGGGGCTAAAACCTCCAAAAAGGGCTAAAACCCCTCAAAGGAGCTTAAAACCTCCAAAGGAGCTAAGAACTTAAAGCCCAAAAAGGGTCTAAAATCCTAACAAGGGGCTTAAAACCCTAAATCTCTAGAAAAAAGCTTTAAATAGAGGGGTGGGGGTCACTCTCAAAACACTCCTTCTCTCCCTATCATTATGCTTCCCATGTGAGTGCCTTGAGACCCTTTGCCTCTCAATTAATTCACCCTCCCTCTTCTCCATTGCTCCACAAGCCAAGCTTCTATCCTAAAGAGAGAGGTGCTTCCAAATCTAGGGCATGGTGGCCCATTTCCACAAAGAAGGTATAGCCATTTATTTTCTGTCAATAGTTTTAGTTTTCTGACTTATTTAGGTTTGCAGGTTTGTTTTCCAATGGTTTGCTACAAGTTCTCCTTTGATTGCTTGCACCCATATTTTGATTTCTAACCATTTCTTCTAGGGTTTCCATAGCTTGGCCCTAACATTTGTTTGCGGGTTCTCTTCCAACCCCACAGGAACCCTACCCTTCTATCCTATAGACGGAAGGTAGCCATTCCTGCCTGTAGCTAGGGTGAAATCCCTACTACAGATTTGGCGACCATACCAAGTCGATCCCACAGGATCCCTGGATTTTTTTTCAAGTTTTAGTTTTTTGTTTTTGCTCTATTAACCTAGTTCATTTTCTGTTAAATCTAGTTTATATCTGTCGTTTTCTGCATTTTAGTTCACAGTCGAGCCTCCTTAAGGCTAAACCGAGCCCGTTCGGCCATAGTACAAGTTATTGTCGGCCATTCCCTGCTCAGGTTAAAAAAAATTCCCTTTTTTCGGGCCAGGTCGCACTTATCGAGATGAAATAGGAAACTAGGTCGCTCAGTTTTTCCCGAAAGGTGCGACTTCCCTCTCAGGAGCCAGATTGCTCCTGTTTTCTATTTCTGAGCAACCCCCTCGCCTTTATTTTGGAAAAATTGGTGACCCCCTCGCCACATTGGCCTCGAAACAGGTGACTTGTCTCTCAAATTTGATTTTTTAAGCTATCTGGATTGTCAGTGCGGTTCAACCGCCTCTATCCAGCAATCTGTGTTCATTTCATACAATTTGTGTAAATCACTGATAAATTTAACTAGTTAATGGTATAATGAATCTAATTAAAATGTTGAACAAAGAACTGTAGGTTAAGTTTCAGCTCTTAATTGGAAATTAACACCTGGCCTAGCCCTTCCTCCTCTACCCAGTCATCACCCTTTGGGGTATTCTGGGATAATACGAAGGGTGCAGCTCATATAGTAATAGGCACTTCATTTGTAATTTTTTGAGACCACTAAAAATGGGTGACTTGGAAGGTAGAGGGGATGGTAGGCCCAGGGGGCCTCACAGTGTTTGCGTCCTCCCTGTTGACCGACCTTTCACTCGAAGAGTGACCTAAGGATCTACGGATGGGCTTAGTCCCATTGTGTTGAGATCCCAACACTCTTTCCTGGTCGAATAGAAATACAGGTGTAAGGCAGTCACCTAGTAAGTCTACCATAGTTCAGATTCATGTATGACATGTTTTAAATTTATGTTCACAATTTACTTCTTTCATAAACAACTTACCCATGTTATAAGTTCTGCAATAACCAAACAATATCTGTGGAATATTCATAAACGATACAAGAAGCCACCAAGTGTAACGGAAATACAATGGACATGCACACAAACCATACCAAATAAAACAACCAAAATCAGTTCATGACGCTGAGCTAGCCAGTAAAATTTATTAATTTACACTAATTCAAACACTTGCATTCTTTGAGGACATAAGTCCCTGAATTCCTTAACTGTGGGAAGTACTTGGGCTCAGCCTAGAAACTCATTGTGAGGAGTACCACGGGAACCCCAAAGTAGTTGGCCGCTCAGAGGAATTGCCAAGCGAAATGGGAAACGACCCCTACCGATTGACTAGCACTCCCATGAGGAAAAAACCAAGCATTGTCTCATGGCAGTCTTGGTGGCCAAGTGACCACTTGAAAACCAATAGGAAGCCACTAAAACTGGGGTCCAAAACGTCACTACCTGATTTCACCACTTGATCTACCAACCAGACACAATTGATCCAAACGCTCTTCCTCACACTTTAGAGGATATCCACCACAATTTAGGTCCTTAAATCAACACCATCGAGACCATTCTTGACAACCCTATACACTGTCAAAAGTCCATACAACCTCTGATTCAGACTTAGAATCATATCAATTTGAGTTAGATATACACACTGCACCATCTAGCCCCATGGATGGTGCAAACCTGGATCCACTTTTCATCTTGGTGATTGGCAATGGACCCATGTCCATACCTCACACTAGTACCAGCACCCCTGCGGGTGGTCCTAGCACTGTCATGCAGACTGGCATAAGTTAGCTACCTCCACCCATACTTACCAGTCAAACTATCCCACCTGTCATGCTTGGGGGCAGTGGCTCGTCCACTCACACTATCCCACTTGGAATGCCTGGGGGCAGTGGCCCTTCCACCTACACTACCCCTCCTATCAGACATGGGGGTAGTGGCCCTTCCACTCATGCTGTGCCACAAGTACCCCCAGTCGTGTAGGTACATCATGTTCTTGCAAACCCCACCACCATTGCTAGACCATCACACATCAACCTTGGGTCAAACCTCCCTTTCATGGCATGCCTCAACCTGCATGACTTGGCTAGGTTATCAAATGACCCCATCTGCCATCAAGCCTTTTGGCCTCCCATGCCAACCAAACTCCCCTCAGACATCCCCAAGTTTGAAGGGAAGGAAGGGGAGTTCCCCCAAAACCATATCATGACATTTCACCTATGGTGCTCATCAAATAGCATCGTAGATGATTCGATCAGAATTAGACTGTTCCAACGCACCCTCACAGGTGTTATAGCCAAGTGGTACATTGAGCTACCACAATCCAAGAACCCGGACTTCAACTCTTTGACCTTTATGTTCTTGCAATATTTCCAACTCCCCATCAGATATGATGAAGTAGTGGAAATCTTGCTATCTTGTCGCCAGAACACTGCGACCCACATCACTAACCACATCCACGAGTGGAGGCAATGTCGTAGCTTGTGCAAGATCAAGATTGATGACAGGATCTTCCTGGATTAGTTCTTGAAAACCTTGCTGCCACCTATAGCAAAGGATGTTTCCCGTGAATGTACCCAAACAGAGGAAGAGGCCATCTTGAAGGCCCAATAGTTTGACCTCATTTATGCACAGTCTGGATACCTCTACACCATCATTCTAGATGCTCCCCGTGCAGGTACCTCCTATCAGGATGCACCGAGGGCATCCCATGCTATAGATGAAAACATAGGCTTTGTCTCCCATCAACCACAGCATCACCCGACACCACCTACGATGCCACCACAACCAAGCAACACCCCTAGTGTTTCCTACCCAAACCAAACTCTTGACTATGCAAGAATGATGTCCTAGTACGAAGCTACAACTTCTTATGCACAACCTACACCACAACAGTAGGCCTAGGCATTAGCTTGGCCGATACAACAATATGTGGGACAAATTCCCACATTTTTGGAACCCCCCCCCCAAGTCTACTATGCACCACCTGTACAAGCCACTCAAGCCCCCGCCCCCACTCCGCCAACACCTTTGGGACAGGTGTTTGCACAGCAAAACCGTCCCAACCAACCAACCCTCAATAACCAACAAGGGAAAGCCATAAATAACCGAGCCCGAAACTAAGGAAACAACCAACTGTAGGGAGGTGATCAACAACCAAATCCTCCCAACAATGATGGGGCAAATGGGCCAGCCCAAAATCCTCAGCAACCAAACGCACCAATACGCAACACGTCGTTGCGTACAAACCAACCATGCACACTATACGAGGTCTAAGGGAACTATACACATGAGTGTCCCTTCATGGGTCATGCTAAGTAGGCCATTAAGAATGAGGTTCATCATGTCACCAATACGGCAGCCCCACCTCAACTGAACCCAGAACCACTAGGACCTCCTCCTCCTATGGTGCTCCAAAATCCATTACCAGTCCAAGGACTGATAGTAGTTGCACCGGCTCCCAAACTCAATCCCACCACCCCAAATGCACCTCCAACAACAGAATCAGGTGTTCATCATCTAATAGCCTTGACAATTGAAGAGATTAATTTACAAACCAGATGAAATCAGTACAGAACTAACACCGAACCCGTTGATCCATCAGTGGCATCCACGTCCAAAACAACCAGTACACCTCTTCACTTACCCCCTTTTCCTCCATGCCCCCCCATACGGCAGGTTGCCAACAATGTCACAGCTAGAGCTACTATGAGCTACAACATCATGGATGACTTAGACCAAACACCCATGGCCATGTACGCTCTTGAGGTACTTAAAAATTTCCCAACACAGCGGAAGGCCTTACTAGCCACCCTCGGTGCTGTAGACCCCTCTGACTCCAAGTTAATCAAATTCGACACAGAGAACAGAGAACCACGGATTCCATCAACCATTTCTTTCCAGATCCCGGTATCCATTTGGAATTTGGTCGTGCATCGATGAATCATGGACGAGGGTGCATCCACATGTGTCATTTCAACCTTATTCTGGCAGAAACTTGGGTCCCCAATTCTACAACCATCCACCACTACCTTGAGGACTTATGATGGCCATCCCACTAAAGCCCAAGGTATCCTCCTATACATCCCCATCACGTTAGCCAAGAAAACAATATTGATCGACATAGAGGTTTTCAATGCTCATTTGGACTATAACCTTCTCCTCGAAAGAAGTTATATGTACGCCATGAGAGTCGTAGCATCAAATTTTTTTTGACTCATGATGTTCCCTCACGCCGAAAAAATCATGACGGTTGACCAACTAACTTATCACAATCCGCAAGGGCTAACTACACCATCCAATGTTATCCCTACGATCAATACCATCGATCCACAAGGGCTAACTGAACCTGCCAATGTTATCCCTGCAGCCAACACCATGGTTGACAACATACCAACCTCCCCATTGTTGAATGTGGGCCCTGGGTTGTTTTCCAATACCACCATGACCGCTGCCTTCCCCTTAGTGTCACCACCGCCGATACCAAATGAGACTGCAGACTTGTGCATACTCTCATCCAGCACTGCTACACCTAAACATCAACCACAAATGTAGCTCCAACAGTAGCTGCAACATCATCTGCAGCTACAACAACATCTGCAGCCGCAACAACATCCACAGCTGCAACAACATATGCAGCAGCAACATCATCCGCAGCTACAGCAGTATGCACAACCGCAACACCATTCGCAACCGCAGCATTATGCGCAGCCGCAACCACAACCCCATCCCCACATGCAACAATCAGGGAGTTATTTGGGTTCCTCCCCAGTCAACACAATTTCCTTCCTATTCCCCCCCTAGTGTCATGAGTAAGCCAGTAATCGCTACCTTAAACTTGCCCAATATTACATAGGGGATTACCATATGGTACCTTGATCTACCGGCCCAACCTCCAATTCCCCAGGTAGTCTTAACCCCTGTACAACCCATTGCAGTCGAATCCCATCCCCCACTCGGCCTGCAAAAACCACCACCCGCACCCACACTGCCCCACCCAAAAAGGGCCAGGGGAAAAAACGTGAAAGCTACCATTGAACCTCAACAAATCCCACCTTGCGCCATCTGTGAAGGACAGGGCCATCCAACCCAAAACTGCCCTAATATTCCCATAATCTGTGCACATTTGGATGCCATGGATACAATGAAAAACCTCCCCATGGTTGAACTCTCAAGCGAGCCAATAGTGAGAAACAAGTCGTTGAGAACAAACCATGATTGCGCCTTTTGAGGATTGTATGGACACTATTTTCACCACTGCTAGGACGTTTCTAAGTTTTGAACGACCCTAGACAACCTTCGACAACATTCCCTTGAATTTGAGATCACTCTGATCAAAGAAGTCCATCCCCCACCTCCTTCTTTAGACACCATGTCCATTTACATGATGTCCAATTCCACAGACCCTCTTGTCTCCACCATCACCGATGGTCCATCAAACATGTCTCTTCATTGCTTCTACAACGATGAGGAGATACTTGAAGCCTTAACCACCCCGAAATACCCGTGGGACGAATTGCACCATCGCTCGTTCTTCCTCCCTGAAGAACTTGTATCACAGTCTGATTAGTTTTCCGTAGAAACCAAAGATTTCATTCATGGGAAAGTCAATTGGTTCAAGAATCCCATCCTGGCACCAGATTCCTTCGAAGAAGGGAACATGGGCAACATCTCACCAACCATGAAAATCAACATCTCAGCCAATCCTGAGGTTGTTGAAGAAATCATGTTGGGGGCATCCTGCTCCTTGGAAGAAGTTGCTTCCTACAAAGCACTCTTCCAAGAATTCCGTGACATCTTTTCCTGGTCCTAAATTGAAATTCCCGGGTTGGATCCATCCATTGTGGAGCACCACATTGACACATGGCCCAATGTGGCCCTCGTATGCCAAAAGCAATGGCCCATCCATCCCTCCAAAGCTGTCGTGGTCAAAGATGAAATCGAGAAGCTGTGCACAACCAGCTTCATTTACCCCATTGCATACACCACTTGGGTTTCAAATCCTATTCCCATGAATAAAAAATAGGGTACCATCATCGTTTGCATAGACTTCCACGATCTAAATTGGGCATGTCCCAATGACAACTTCCCAACACCCTTCATCGATTAGATTATCGATGCGTGCGCCGGACATGAGGTCTTTTCCTTCATGGACGGGTTTTTTGGATATAACCAAATCCAGATCAGAAAAGAAGATCATTACAAGACTACATTCACAACCCCATGGGGCACATTCGCATATTGAGTTATGCCCTTTGGTCTAAATAATTCTGGAGCCACCTTCCAGCACGCCATGACATACTGCTTCCACGACCTCATCCACATCATGTTGGTCTATCTTGACAACCTCATTGCGTTGTCACAGAAGCAAGCACAACACATAGACGAATTACGACAAACCTTCCTGCGGTGTCGTAAGTACAGGATCCGCTTGAACCATTTCAAGTGTGATTTTGTGTCCCAACGGGCCTTCTCCTAGGGTTCATCGTGTCACACAAAGGAATGACCGTTGATCCCCTAAAAGTCCAAACCACTTTCCCTCTAACATCACCCCTTTAAGTGACGTACAATTCAGCTTGTAACATAGTCTTGTCCTTTTTTGTTTTACACATTTTCTCAAAGTGAGTCTTATGTATTGTTTCCTTCATTGCTACAAATGAATCCTACCTCGGGTCGACACATCGGATTTGCTGACGGAGCAAGTATATGGTCTCCAAACCTCACCTCGGCCACATGGGTCATCTACTCCTCGTTGCATGAGTTGATCCATATCGACGAAATATGCATGGGCATTGTGACCAACAACCAGGAGGAATATGATAGTGTTAATGGCCTCTTGGCTACCGCCCTCCAGTTGGGCATCTTCCATCTCGATGTCTTCTTAGACTCCCAGCTGCTTGTCTCTCAGTTGAACAACTATCACCGAGTACGTGATCCCTGCCTCTTTAGAAAATTCTTGTGCACTAAATAGATGGTTAGGACATTTGAATCCATCACATTCACACATGTTCCCAAAAACCTCAATAGTGTAGTGGATCAAATGGCTAATGACATTATGAATTGGTACATTCATCATTGCACATAGGAAACATACAAAAAACAACATCATGCATCATCATATATAAGCATGCATACACATGTAAAAAATACATCACATAGGCATTTCATTTCACATCAGCATAAAAGGACTCACATATAAAACCATAAAAAGTGCATCCATGTGCATCAAAAATATATATAGGTATATAAATCGCATGTCCAAAATATGTCCAGTACAAAATGAGAAGCCACATATGATTTATCAACTGAATATACATAGCGATGCAAAAACTCCTAAGTGCACCAACGCACTAGGGGTAGCCCCACTAGCTGCTAATCTGACCCAGACTCATCCTCATCATTTGGCTCAGTATCATCATCTTCCTTAGAGGACTCATTGTCCTATGTAGGAAGATCCCCTCACACCGCCCTATGAATGTAATCGTAGGCCACGACCATCATCCTCATCACAGAGGTCCACTCCGGAGGCACACTATGAATAGCGGCGATCAGGTCATTGTCTAAATTTTGCCAGCCGACGTCAGAGATCCCCTCAACAAGCCGCTCCAAGTGCAGCAAAATAGTGTCTGCCTCCCACTGTTGCTTGCGAGGGTTCCCCACAGGGACCCCTGCCTCCGCAATCGCAACCACTCACCTCTGATACCTGGGAAACAGGCGAGGACTAATATCTACACAAACAAAGACTCCATCAGTCTATGCATATAATCATACAACTATCAACCAGCTAAACTACTCTGTGTATAAAGATGAACACGAAAACATCACACATACATACCAGTTGGTCCCCACGCCTGGCCTAGAGGTCGGAGCATCTCGGGGTCCCCATGATAGTCCATACCCACATACAGGTACTCTTTAATAACCACTGGGAGTTGTCGGCACTGCTCTAACAACTCCTCTGTAAAGAAGTGGCCCACTCTGCCACCTCCCTCCTGCACCATCATCTAGCACCATCTACGCATCTATGGCTCCTGCAGACCACTATCCCACACCTCTTGATGCGTACGTAGAGTAGGTAATTTCTCGAAAAAGAAAGCACACAAGAAGGAGCCAAAATAAAATCCTCCCCCATATGCCTTCACATTGTTCACCTGCTATCGAATAGCCAAAAAATACATCTGGGCCCATCCGTAGTAAGTGCCCCTCATGGCACACTCTACCATTTGCAACTTCCCTACTGATATCTTGTGGCTCCCCGTGGAACCCAAGATACACAGCACCATGTTTGCAACATCTTGTGTCGACAAGTCCTCAATGTCACATGTCAAGATGTGTGTACTACGCACAAAAGCAGTAGCGTAACAATGCCTATCACATAACTCCTCCAATGTCTCCCCACGAGACAGTACTGGCGCCAAGTTGCCAACGACTCCCAACATTGGGAGCCCAGTCAAAAAATATACATCCAGCAGTGTAATCTCAACACGCTACCCCTGGATCATGAAGGCCTCCTCCCCAATGTCCCAGAAGCTCACCAAAGTCTGCAATAGTAGATGTGAGCTCTTCATTAGGGGAATTCACATAAACTTCAGTAATCCACAACGGGCCAGTGCACCACGCACATTCCCATCTCATAATGCCTCCTCCCAGAGGCCTCTACAGTCTCTCTCATGCTACTTCATCTCATGCATCCTGCACAAGCATAACCCAACTGTCAGCCACAACTTTCAGCAAAAATAGTCACCCAGGGATCAGGTTGCACCTGTCTAGCCTCTCATTGAGGAAACCATTATTGTAACAACAGTTGTACATGATCGACTCTTGTATTATAGAGCTTAGATCACATTATTCTTTTGACATCGTTACGAGCATGGGGATTCCCACCTCGTCCATATACCTATCACACATTATTTGTATCTCACCCATTGATGGGAACCATATTAATACAAAAACCAAACGCCACCATGCCCTAGCCCAGGAAGCACCACCTGTCCCTAGAAAATCCTATGATGTTCGTCGGCCATACGATGAGCTCCTGCCCTCACACATCAGGGGGTAATCTGTTAACCCAAAAAATCCTTCAATGAGCTCTACATGACCTAAACCACCCAAAGACATCTATGTACAAACCTCATTTGACCCCCACACCCTTGCTAAGGTTCAAAAATATGAAAAAGGGCTTAAAAACCCCTAAAATGAGCCAAAATAGCTCTCATATGGGCTAAAACCTCCAAAAAGGGGCTAAAACCCCTCAAAGTAGCTTAAAACCCCCAAAGGAGCTAAGAATTGGGCAAAAGGGGCTTAAAGCCCAAAAAAGGGGCTAAAGCCCTAACCAGGGGCTTAAAACCCTAAATCTCTAGAAAAAAGGTATAAATAGAGGGGTGGGGGTCACTCTCAAAACACTCCTTCTCTCCCTATCGTTATGTTGCTTGTGTGAGTGCCTTGAGACCCTTTGCCTCTCAAGCCATTCACCATCCCTCTTTGTCATTGCATGACAAGCCAAGCTTCCATCCCAAAGAGAGAGGTGCTTCCAAAGCTAGGGCATGGTGGCCCATTTCCATAAAGAAGGTATAGCCATTTATTTTTTGTCAATAGTTTTAGTTTTCTAAATTATTTTGGTTTGCAGGTTTTTTTGCTAATGGTTTGTTGCAGGTTCTCCTTTGATTGCTTGCACCCATATTTTGATTTCTAACCATTTCTTGCAAGGTTTCCATAGCTTGGCCCTAACATTTGTTTGCAGGTTCTCTTCCAACCCCACAGTAACCCTACCCTTCCGTCCTATAGACAAAAGGTAGTTGTTCTTTCCTATAGCTAGGATGTAGTCCTACTACACTATCTACCAACTGAATTGATCTATCTTCAACAACACAACCGTTATGATAGGAGGAGCATGATAGAAGTACCCTTTGCCATTGATTCCAAAGGGGGAGAAAAATTTGAACAATAAAGATACAGGAAGCATGATCTAACGGGGAGATTTGTGGACAAAGGAAGCTCATTTGAAGGGGGAGCTTTGTAGTTTTCATTAAAGACAAAGGGGGTAATTGTTGACTAAATTTTCATTGATGCCAATAGGAGTGTGTTGGTGTGTCTTGGTGCCCCTTGAGGAGCCCCTGAGGGTTAAGAAAGTGTCAATGTCTAAGGAGACCTTTTGACCTTGTCCAAGCCCAAGTTTGAAGCTATTGGAGCCCTTGGGACATCGCAAAAATCCATGTACACCCTGTAGAGTGTTCAAGTACCCCTAGGTTGTCTTATGATTCCCCAGTTGTGTCTTCAATGGGTTGAAGAAATTACAAGAGTCCAAATGACCCTTTTAGTGTTCATTTGTATTTGATAAAGGTCATGGTACCCTAGGAATAGCCTAGGAACCCCCCTCTCAGTATTTCAACATAACTTCACCCCTTCTTGTCCAATAACATGTCCAAGATACAACATCTCAGTCATTCCAAACTCACATTTGGAAAATTTTGCATACAAGGACTGGTCTACAAGAATGGTTAGTACAAATTTTAAATGTTGCATATGTTCTTTCCAACTTTTACTATACACTAAAATATCGTCAAAAAATACTAACACATACTTAAAGTGCTGCTCCCTTAATACCATGTTCATGTAAGATTGAAATGTTGTAGGTGCATTAGTCAAGCCAAAGGGCTTGAATAGGAATTCAAAATGGCCATAATGATAGTGGAAAGTTGTTTTTTGTATTTCTTCTTATCTCATCTGGATTTGATGATATCCAGAATGAAGGTCAATCTTGGAGAAAAATTTGGCCCCATGCAGCTCATCCATTAACTCATCAATCATTAGGATAGGGTACCGGTTCTTAATGGTTCTTTTATTCAAAGCTCTATATTGTATGAACATCCTCAAGGTCACATCCTTCTTCTTCACTAAAACCACTAATGAAGAAAATGGACTGGTGCTAGGTCTAATCAACCCAAAATCCAACAACTCCTTTATGGTCCTTTCAATTTAATATGAGTATTTTGGGATTCTTGTAAGGTCGAATCATTATAGGAAGTGTTCCTACCTATAATTTAATCACATGTTCAACCCCTCTATCTGGTGGTCTCCCCAGATGAGTATCTCCAAACAAAATCTCATATTTCTTTAGAAGCACCTTAATGTCCTCTATATGTTGAGAAATGTCTATGGATGATCCTTGGGAAGAAATTTAACATTCAATAGCTCACTCTATGACTTCATGTCTCAATATATATCTCATGCTATGGGAAAAGACTAGCCGATTTGGGTAAGTATTCATACCTGTCAAAATAACTTGTTTCCCATGTAAACCTTTGAACTTCATTTCTGGGACTTGGTAGTTCAATTTTTTTTTACCAATTGAGAATAACCATTGGAATCCCAACACTACATTGGTGTGATCCATAATCATCACATAAAAATTGTCAATAACTCTATAGTCCCTAATGGTTACCTGCAGTTTGGGAATACATTTTGTGCAGTCCATGGAATGATTCCTAGGGGTTATGGCAGTGAATCCATCAAAGGATTTAGTGGGAATATTTATTTTCTCCATCATTGCAATATCAATGAAATTATGGTTGGATCCTCCATCCACCAAAAAAATGGATCTTTTCCCTTGGAATACTCCTTTGAACCAGAGAGTATGAAATCTAGGGACTCTGAACATAACAACAATTTTTATGGTATCTAGTTGTGATTGTTCCTCCTATTCAGTTGATTCAAAATTTTATTCCGCATCTATTGGTCGATCCGTGTCCTCTCCTTCATATTCACTTTCAGAAAAACTTCAATATAGTGTGCTTTCCCCTTAGCACATTTATGGCTCGAAACCCATGGATCCTAACATGAAAAACACAACTTATTTCTCCTCAATTCATCTCAATGTTTAGAGAAGTTATCCCTCTTGAAATTTCCACTGGGACCCTTTTGGAAAGGTCTCTTATCCTTTAATGTTGAGGCAAAATTACTCTCTGGTGGAAATCTTGTTTTTGGGATAGTGTCTTGAAGATCTTGGGTCTTATCCATGGCATCTTGCAGTGTATCGGGTTAATAAGATTTAACCAGAACTTTAAGTGGCTTTTCTAGTCCTTCTGTAAACAAAATAACTAAGAGAGATTCTAATACATCATTCACCATGACATACACCTTTTAAAATTTTGATACATAAGCTTCTGGAGTTCCTAACTACTTTAATTGAGCAAGACTCCTGAATAACATATTAGGATCTCTTTTGTCAAACCTATTCACCAATATTCTGGTGAACTCTTCATAGGTAGTCAATGTATCATGCCCGAAGGTTCTTAACCCATGGAACCATCGATCACTTCCATATCCTTCCAAGTGTAGGGAGACCATCCTAATGGAATCTCTTTCTACCATAGGATTTAACTGAAAATAAGTATCTAGTTTTTGCACCCATTAGATAGCAGTGCATTTTGCATATCCATCAAAATAAGGAAGGGAGATTTTTCCTATGGTTATCTACAATTTGAAAGTTTTGAGTAGTAATTTTTTTACCTCCTCTCTATTTGACCCTATATTGATAATCACAATAATCTCTGAAGGTCAAATGTCTTTTGAACTCTGTTAGTTTTTCATCATATAAGCTAGCATTATGATCTTAGGATCTTTTCACTGAGAGAATAACAAGCACAGCAATAAAACATAAGCACATCACAAGAGACAATAGATATAAAGAGTTTTCCTCGGGGAAACCATAAAGGAGAAAACCCCGCAACTTCCTCAGAGATAGAATCAGCACCAAAACAATAAAATCCCCAAGACATTAAGATAATCTCCACACAGCAGCAGTCTCTCTCTCTCACACTGAGAGAGCTTCTCCTCTCACTCATGCACCCCCCATAAGTGAGTGTGATTATTGCAAGTGAGATAAATAGAGAGGCTCTCACTCTCTATTTATATTCTTCCGTTCACTTGAAGTGCACTCCAACATGTGGGCCTTACTTAACAATTACTTACTAGAGCCGACATCTCTAGGAGTGTCTAATAACCCTAGTTCCCCACCACTTGTGGGGAATTTGCCTCCTCTAACCAATAGGAGGGTAACACAATGGTGGGGACTACTACCCCAACTTACAATGACTCACCTAGGGTCGAATTCACTAGGATAGTCTAATAACCCAAGGGCCCCACAACTATGGGGACTTTAACCCTTGACCAATAAGAGGGTTTCCCACAATGACTTGACATGACTTTCTCATTATAGAAACTTCCCGATCGGAACATCGGGACATGACATGACTCAAATACATTACAATACATCCCGGAATGAACATCGGGTTAAAATAGATCAGAAATACAAGTGAATACATTCCGAAGTTACAATTACATCAACACTCCCTCTTAACTAGGAAGGTATTCACTCGACACAATTTATCAGCACAAGTATTCTTCTCTCTATCATCTGGGTCATCGTCAAGTCTTCGTCATCTTCAAAGTCATCTTCATCTTCAAGTCATATTCATTTGTAAGTCATCCTCATCTGGATCATCATAGAGCATCATCACTGGATCTGGATCATCACTCGATCTGGATCAACATCACTGGACTGGATCTGGATCATCATCACTGGATTTGGATCATCACTGGTGCTATCTCATGATTCTTCTCATCACAGGAAGTTCTACAGAGCCAGCCCTTTTTCATGCTGGTTGTAGGCCTACCCATCATGTAGGTCTTTGCCCAGCACTTACATCTGACCTGCTCGTCATAAAGGCATGCCCAGCACTTACATATGATCATATAGGAACCAATCCTATAGTCACATTAGAAAGGCCCAGCACTCAAATTCACCAGCATGATAGGACATCACATCACTAACATATGTGAAAAGGCTCAGCACTTACATCTGACCTACTCGTCAGAAAGGCACATCCATCCAGACAGGAACACATCCTATCACAGTGATGGAAGACTCCCATCCAAACAGGAACACATCCTATCACAATTATGGAATATTTAAGCACTTACATATGACCTACTCATCAGAAGGGCACATCCATCCAGACAGGAACACATGATATCAGAGTGATGGAAGACTCCCATCCAGATAGGAACACATCTTATCACAGTGATGAGAGATTTCAGCACTTACATCTGAGCACATGGGAACACATCCCTTAGTCGCTCCAGAAAGGCTCTACACTTACATCCATCCAGACAGGAACACATCCTATCACAGTGATGGAAGGGCTTGCACTCACATCTGATCCTAGAACACATCCCAGCAGTCATATCAGAATGGCCCCTAGTCCTCGACTGAGCTACCTGGTAACTGACCAGGCGCCTCCATTCTCCTAGAGAATGGCAGTTGCCCTTACATTCGACCTGCTCGTCGAAATGGCCAACACTCACATCTGACATGGAAGGAACTTAATCCTTTAGCCATGACAGAATGGTTTAGCCCTTACATCTGATCAAGTGGGAACACATCCCTCTATCACATCATAATGGCTACTTAGTCCTACACTAAGTGATCCTGGTAACTGACCAGGTGCCTCCATTCCTAGAATGGCAATTTCCCTTACATCTATCCTACTCGACAGAATGGATAGCACTCATATCTGTCATGGAAGGGAGCAACCCTATCACCATGACAGAATGGCTCAGCCCTTATATCTGACCTACTCATCAGAATGGCTATGGATCTCAGCACTCATATCTGACATGGAAGGAACCAATCCTCTCACCATGACAGAATGGCTCAGCCCTTACATCTGACCATGGAAGGAACCAATCCTCTCACCATGTCAAAATGGCTATGGGTCTTATCACTTTCTCTTGGAGAGAACCTCAATATGGAGAACACCAAGCTTCTCCCTGAAGTACTCGAAATTCAGACTAGCCAATGGCTTCATCAATACATCGGCTATTTGTTCCTCCATCGCAACATACTGGAGCTTCACTGCTCCTCTCTGCACCATATCCATGATATAGTGATACTTGATCTCGATATGCTTCGACTTGTCATGGAACACTGGATTCTCTGACAAATTCACGCAACTCTGGTTGTCACAATGTATGCAAGTAGCATCCAACTGGAGATCAAATATATCATACAGTAGCTTCCGCAGCCATACTACCTCACAAATAGCTGAACAAGCTGCGACATACTCTGCTTCAACTATACTCAGTGCCACACAAGATTGCTTCCTGCTAAACCAAGAGATCACTCCTGATCCCATACTGAAGCAACATCCTGAAGTACTCTTCCTGTCGATGGCACTTCCTGCCCAATCTGAATCAACATAACCCTCCAGGTTAATCTTTTGATTCATATCATACTTGAGCCCATAATCAACTGTACCCCTGCATGCTTTGCAACCATAAGGTGAACATGTCTCAAATGTCTTCATAGTAAAGCAAATATCTGGTCTTGGTTACATCAAGGACCCAATCATTGATACATCGTAGCATCAACCGTCTCTGATGAAGCATCACTTAACAGCTTCAAGTTCGATGCCATAAGTGTGGTCATGCAGTCCATCATCCTGAACCTATTCAGGGTCTCTACTGCATACTTCCCTTGTCCACAACTCCATGCCTATAAAATAGTGCATCGACACATAACAGGAGCATCATTGGTCTTCCGTCTTCAACCTTGAGGCAAAGGTTGGAATCCGCTTTACTCTCAGTAAAGTCTAGAGTCATCAGTAATCTGTCCATCCTGTCGTACCATGTCGATCCTCAAGATATTATGTATTCACTCCCTCTGAAGTGGAGCATCATACTCCCTCTGTCTTCTGTACTCTATGCACTAAAACATTCTGTATCGGAGTGACAAGTAGCTTCCTATGCTGCTAATATTCTATGTAACCATCTAGTGTATATACTTGCATCTTCAACCTTGTAGCAAAGGTTAAGATCTTCATCAATATCATCATGTATGTGTTTCCCATGCGTGTCTTCTGAACTTGTACAATTCCTTCTTTCATTTGCACACATGATTATGCATGTCATGTGACTTCACTTCTAGTAGCTGTAAATGTTTCTTCATAGTCTATGCCTTCTTTTCATGAGAATCCTCGTGCTACGAATATTGCTTTGTATCCCACGATGTTTCCATCTATTGCATGATGGAACTATGAACTTCTCTTCATGTCTTGATACTGCACCTTGACATCATCCTTCTTGGACTGGTCTTCCCTTTCTTCTTGGTGGTTAGAAGGTTCTGCATGATGTCATTGCACTCGTCATATGATTCTTCATTTTGAAATGTCGTCACTTGTTCTTCGGAACAAGTCTTCATTCTTCTTTTCTTGTAGGCAATTATGTATGCGTTCTTTCCTACAAGTCAAATGCATTTGTATTGTTAGAAACATTTCATAAGAAATATTCATACTAGCAAATTCTTATGCATAAATATATGATCATGCAACTACTTTAGTCAATACAACATTCATCCATATTTCACTGAAACTTTCTAGATGCCTTCCATCTCTACCAGGACAACATTGGGATTGTGCACTAATCCAATATGTCAGCAAAGAGGTTTCATTCTAGATAAGTAGCAATGGAGAGTTTTATAGAACCATGAGCTACTTACCCATCACATGCATATTAGTAGTATACTTTCATTAATGCAAACATCCTATCATGCATAATACATCAACTGAATATCAACAAATGCACAACAAAACAATAACATGAAATGACAATTGAATACTTATCTTTATTTGTTTTGTGGGTAGACTCCTTCTTGAGTCTTCATCTTCATCGTCTTCTTCATTCATAATAGCATCGTTTCTTATCCAAAAGCTAAGGTGGATAAGAAGTTCTTCAAGATTTGAGTTCTTCATATTCCTCATTGCTTGAGGGATCTTCTTTGGATGGTAAGAGCTTGTTCTTCAGTTGCTCCCACCTTCTCTTCTCGAGCTTCTTCTTGTGAGTTCTCTTCCCAGAGTCTACTAAAATTAATCACTTCCTTCTGGAACACATTCCTCGAATGAATGAATCCCACGATCCTGGGAGGCCATTCAAAATGGCCATCACCACTTCTTTTACCGCTTCAATTTGTTCTTTGATTTGAGAGACTCTTATGATTGCATGGTTTCTACATTCTAGATCTTCACATTCTTCAACTGGTTTCTTAGGGTCATATTCTGGTTTTTGTTCTTCCCTTCAAATAGTTTGGTCAAGGAATCAAAACATCTTTGGTGTTTTTAGGGAGACACTTGTAGTACAAGTTGATCCATGACTGAATCAACCACGATCTTCTTGGCCTTGACCAATTTCTTCTTGAGTAAGGCTTTGAGCCTCATCTCCCTCTGAAACTGGAACCTCTCTACTCATGTAGGTGTCCAATCCATTTTCTTCAGAGAGATCAAATACTTCTATGCTTGGAAGTTGTCAACTTTACCAAGCTTATCATAAATCTGATGTGATAGATCACTTTGAAATGAGAACCTCAAATGAAAATAGCAAAAGATTAGATCTTACCGATTTGAGGTGTCCGTCTTGGTTCCGGAGCTGGCTGATCTAGGGTTTGTCAGAGAAACCCTAATTTTCAAAACTTGGAATATTTTATATCTGATTGGATAAACAGATATATCTCTTCAAATGGAGCTGTCCAATGTACTCCTTTTCTGAAAACAGTGGAGGGAAGCTCCTGGAACAGGAAGCCCTAGATTTCCAATTTCTTCTGCAGAAATGCCTGTTACTGTTTCTGTGATATATCCAAAATTACTGATCCTCTGTGTCTAAAATTTAGTACTAAGGTAACCTCGCATGTCCCTGATCTAAAACCATAGGTCTCATTAGAATTGGTTTCACCATTTGGGATTTATGATTCTTTTCCCAAGGTGACCTGTTACAGGATTGTTCAAAACAGTGAAGTTGTACGGAATTCCACATGTTGTTGGTTCATCTTATGAGACTAATCTGCAGACCATAGAAATTAAAGTCCGTGCCCTTTCTGGAACATCTTTAGGAATTTCATTTGGACCTCTGTAGCCCAAGATATTGCAATTATCCCCAGGTGTCCTGTTTACGGATGAATTATGGAAGAGGATGGAACCCTAACATGGAGTGATCATATCTCCCATAATATATCGAATATGAGGCTGAGTTTTGGGCACAGTGTTCATCAGGATTTTATCTTCGTCCCCTGCAATTTTCAGCATCTGAGACTTCGCCGACCTCGGAATATAGAGACTGTACCAAAACTTATCAGTTTTAGTATTTAGGGTTTTTCAAGCTCGGGGTCAAACTAGGGTTTGACTTTCCCGGAGTTTCACCCAACCAAATTTCTTGATCCAGGTCTCTAAATTTTGGTTTTGATGAGGAGAACACTCCTATGCTGGTCTCACTCAAAAATTCCTCTTCTGTAGAAATCCCTAATTTCTGCATCGAAAATTGAAAATGCTCGGAATCGAATTCCGCTTCGACAGAAAGATGCACCCTTCAATGGAGAGTCATCCTAGCATAATTTTGCTGATAGATTATGGAGAGAGACCCAAAAAGTAAGAATCCCTAGCTTCTGCAGCTGCATAATGTCTTCTTCTCAGGTTAGCTCTGATACCATGTTATTTTTCATCATATAAGCTAGCATTATGATCTTAGGATCTTTTCACTGAGAGAATAACAAGCACAACAATAAAATATAAGCACATCACAAGAGACAAGAGACACAAAGAGTTTTCCTCAGGAAACCATAAAGGATAAAACCCCACAACTTCCTCAGAGATAGAATCAGCACCAAAATAGTAAAATCCCTAAGACATTAAGATAATCTCCACACAACAACAGTCTCTCTCTCTCACACTGAGAGAGCTTCTCCTCTCACTCATGCACCCCCAATAAGTGAGTGTGAGTATTGCAAGTGAGATAAATAGAGAGGCTCTCACTCTCTATTTATATTATTCCATTCACTTGAAGTGCACTCCAACATGTCGCCCTTACTTAACAAAACTTACTAGAGCCGACATCTCTAGGATTGTCTAATAACCCTAGTGCCCCACCACTTGTGGGGACTTTGCCTCCTCTAACCAATAGGAGGGTAACACAATGGTGGGGACTACTACCCCAACTTACAATGACTCACCTAGGGTCAACTTCACTAGCATAGTCTAATAACCCAAGGGCCCCACAACTATGGGGACTTTAACCCTTGACCAATAAGAGGGTTACCCACAATGACTTGACATGACTTTCTCATTATAGAAACTTCCCGATCGGAACATCGGGACATGACATGACTCAAATACATTACAATACATCCCGGAATGAACATCGAGTTACAATAGATAAGAAATACAAGTGAACACATTCCAAAGTTACAATTACATCAACAAACTCTTCACTGAAAGCCATGTATTCTGTGAGCCGAACTTCTATTGGTGTGACTCTTTCAAACGTTACTTCAAACCTTTAAACCCTATGCTCCATAAAATTTGGCATATTAGACCTTGGCATCTATTTTAATTCAAGTGGTCTATTATGGGGTCCATTCTTAGAGAATATTTTCTCCTTGAAGAACATTTTCTCCACTTGGTGGGAACCACTGCTGCTGACTTCCCCTTATTTCTTGTCCACCAACCTAGAGAGAATGTCTCTGGTATTTGTTGGTACTTGGGGTGAATCTATCCATAATTTTTATCATTTTCTGTGGAAATAATTCATCCTTTTCTTCTCTACTTATTCCTTTTTCATCCATACTTCCTTCCACTCAAATGTTCCCTCAGATGGAACTGCCCTCCTCTTCTCCAACAATGAAAAGCTGTTCAGGATTTTTGTGTCTTGGATTGGGATCTATATTGGTACTCATAAAGGTAATTAATAAAAGGTTTAGATTACCATTCTTTGATACCACTGTAATGAATATAAGGCAGAAATATGGTTCACTAACTCTATGCAATAAATATTCAAGACAACTAGTTGACAAGTGGGCAATTTATCAAGAAGAATGAGGGAATAAACTGGGATCTATAGGCGAGATCAATAAGGAAAGAAATGATACTTAATATTTATATTCCTAAGCACCTGTATGTTGGGCGCTTTTATATTTCAAACATCATCCAGGATGAAGTCTACTACCAGGATTTTGGGAGTCCCAACCGATGCAAAGTGAAATCTTTACAAGAAGTTTCCAAGAAACCAATGGCTAAGAGAAACTTAGGAGGATTATATAGTTTTTTAGGGTGTTGAAATCATAATTTTCAGGTTTATAACAAATAATTAACAGTAAAAAATAATCCTAAGCGTCACAAAACAAAAACTAGTCACTAGGACTATGCAACTAGCTCAACTTCTAGGTTTTCCAAACATAGGTAAGGGGTCACAAATATTCAGTTTCAGATATGGAATATCATAATTAACATGTTATTGTTTTTTTAGAACAAAAATGAAATAAAAATGATAAGTTTAGACTAACTAATTCACTCAAACCAGAAAACTAGTCTCTTATCCACTGAATTCTAAACAAGGCATTAAAAATATTTATGAAACTTAATCAAACAAGTTTATAATGCTATGAAACTTTCAGAGATATTAAATTATTTTATAGTGTACTAGTAAGGGTCTAAATGAATCTCACTGGAAGCTTATAGATAGCCTCTTATATCCTTATACTCCATAGATTGGGTCTAGAGATAGGAAACTAGATAGAATCGAATCCTGAGGGCCTCCCAAACTCTTTAAATGGGATGAATATGGTATGAACATGATATTAAATGGAATATTGGACATCATGACATTAAATACATCCTATTGGGGTCAAAATTCCAACTACAAATACTCCAAAATTGTCAGAATAACATAGAATGGATAGGAGGAAGAGAGAAGAATGAATATCACTTAAAGGGGGTCTCCAAACTATGTTGGATGATATGAAAATTAGCTTAAGTAGACATACACACCTGCAAAAAAATTTATTCAATGGTTTCACTAACATTAGGAATGAAATATTAAATCCAATGGCTAAGTGACACACCACCCAAAGCTTCAGTTGATGCACGTCACTCAACCACTAAGAGCAAACTCTCAAACTCAAAACTACAATGACCAAAAGTTGGAAGAGGGGTGCACTCTCATTCCTATATAGGAAATTTAGCTTCATTCCCAAGCCACCTTTACCAATGCGCCCTCATGGATGAATGGAGAAACTTGCCCACTTTTCTGCTTTTTTCCTGACATAACTTTTCATCTTTTTGGAAATTGTGCCCTAGTTCTTTTGACAGAATTTCCTTTACTGCTTTAGAAAATGTTCCCTCTTGCCTTTTTGACCGAATTCCCTCTTTCTCTTTTAGAAAATTCTCCCTCCAAGAGCTTCCTTCTTTTTATCCTGGCAACTTTTCTCCAGTTGCCTTCTTTGTCCTAGCATTTCTCTTCTTACTAATTTGGCAGGATTCTATCTTCTTGCTTGGTTTCTTTTTGGCATTTTTCTTGATTAGCTCTAAGTTTCCTTTTCTGGTTGACAACTCATGGTTCACTTGGCCTCATGCTCCCTCCTTTTTACTTAGGGAATTACAGAGCATAAATATTATTAAAAATGTCATAATATTAATTAAAATTCAGAAATTGCATCCTAGTCTAGTATTTGCATATGCATGATTATTTACAAATAACCCATCCTAGGCGAGAACCACTGGGGGTTAGGAATACACAACATCAAGTTCACTTGGGAGGGACATTACACAGAATAAATAACATTGTACACTTGGGTAGAGTACTTTTAGAATAGGTGCAACCTCACATCTATAAATTAAATTCTTGTTATATTTAGATCAAACAGAGCTATGCCTGGATTTATTTGATATTTTATGCAAAATACTTGCATTAGAGGAAATTTCACCTCAAAATGGGCCTCCTAAGGAAAATTAATAAAATAATATTTATTAATTTTGGAGGAAGAAAAGAAAAAAACTATTTTGTGTTCATATTTTCGACATATCTCCCTGTGTTTTTACTCAAATTTCGATCAGGATAGCTCATTGGATGTAGAATTGAATTACGCATCCAACAAGTACCCACTCAGCATACTTTTGACAAGCCCCTCTACCCCAAAAAACAAGAAATACCTGAAAAACATGATGATGAAAAAACGTGATGATGACATCATCATCACATTTTTCAGGTATTTCTTGTTTTTGGGGTAGTGGGGCCCATCAAAAGTATGCCGAGTGGGTACTCGTTGGATGAAAAATTGAATTCTACATCCAACGAGATCTCCTTATCGAAATTTGAGTAAAAACACAAGGAGATATGTCAAAAATACGAACAGAAAAAGTAGTTTTTTTTATGATACTTATCCCCAAAATTATATTAAAAAACTGTTTAAGAGGTACTTCCTGTTTGAATTTTAAAGCATTTTGATTGGCTAATACATGATGACATGGAATTTGTATTATTTTTAGAAGGTCCATTTTAAATTGAAATTTCCTCTAATGAATGGTAGAATTTCCAATTAGGAATATGAAAATTGAAGAAGTGAATATTATAGGACGAGAATGTGTACGTAGACAATTTTTTTGGAACAAATAAGTATCCCTAATATTAATGTGACTATCCCACATCCCTGATTGGGAACAACTGTAAGTGATTGATAGAAAAAAGTGGCACAGACGCTATTGTCGCATGATCCACCCCCACATTCAAAAACCTCGCCAGTTCCTCTCATGTAATATCTAGCGGATGATGCATAGAAGGAGGATGCGTAGGAGTTGATATATGTTGTCTCTGTCTAGAAAATCTAGTAATTTGTCTCCAAAACCAATTGTTATCAACTTGCAGAGAAAAAACCAACCAAAGCGCAAGAACAAGAACTACAATGCTCGATGTCATGAATCTTCCATTGATTTCATATCTCAGCTCTTCATTATCATCCAGATGGGGTGGATGAAAATGATATTTTGAGCTCGTGGCCAAATGCTCGATCTCTTAGATAAAAAATTAATAGAGAAATTTTCTTTCAAATGTTTTTGTCCTAGGAGAAGGAACACACCCCCAGCCCTATCCCACACTAACACTAGAAATGACCCTAAACCAAACTAATATTGGAAAGATACCCTCTGATTCACATATTACATGACCCTTATATTTAAATATCACATGGTGATCGAGTGTTCAATTTATGCAAAAGGTAGCACCTCCGATGCCTCTCTGAATGAAGTTTATGAAGAGAAGTGTATGAGTCGCTCCTTTCCCAATCGGTTGAAAAGAAAATAGAAAATTGGTTTGAAAAGAAGAGAGAAAAGTGGTCAGGATACCCGCCCTTTTTCAATGGATTGACAATTTTGATAATTTTGTTGAAGCAAAAGGAATCCCTAGCATTAATGTGATTGTCCCATGTCCTTGATTGGGAACATCTGAAGTAACCTTATTCATTGCATGGGTATTATAGTTAACCAATATGTTTATTTGGCAAGTATTATCCATAGGAAGGACGAAGAAATCTTGAAATTCATAATTGAATTTCTATAATGCCCCACAATCTGCAAGAACTTGGAAAACAAGAATCCATTTCGATGAACATAAAATATTGAAATAAGGAGAAGTAATCAAATTATAATTAAAATACTAGAATAAAAATTTATTAAAATTTTGAAATAGGAATGTACTACATAGATCACATCAAGATTAAATGAGAACCATGTTTCTTTACTTGCTTCCTTTCCATTGTGTTCACTGTGATCATGAGGTGATCCAAGCATGCGTTAGTCAACAAACCAACCATTACCCAGCAATGTAAGGATAATTGAGGGAATATTGAGGAATGGAAAATGCCTTGCCTGAATTTTCTATGTTGAAAAAGGGATGAGGCTAGAGTGCAAGTCTTTGACGATCGTTGATATAACAAATACCCCACTATTTTATAAAAGAAGCATAAAAGCATAAAAGATTACTATTTTCTATATATAGGTTATGCTCGGATATTATCTTGAAAACACACACACACACACACACATAAAGTAGTGAACATGACTATGATGCCTGCTTTATTGAACTTCTATTTAACTAACATAAAACCCTCTAAACTTTACATGATCTATTAAGCACTAGGATCAAGGGACTAAAAACAACCCATGTGCAAACCTTTTCAAGTTTAGAAAATCCAGGTTTAAATTCTCAACATTTATATATGCTAGTTATTCTATCTTTTATGTTCATACTTAGGGGTTAAGTGGTTAGGGATTAAGGGTCACTAACGATTAAGGGATTAAGGGTTGAAATCCTTACCAATTTTCATCAAATATCGCTTCTACACACATATTCATTGACCACATTGATGAGTGGAATAAACAACATTATTTGTGTAAAACAACGTCAAGAATGACTTTATGTTGGGGTGGTTCTTAAAATCTCTTCTTCCTATAATAGCCAAAGACATGATCATGACTATGCTACAATATGAGGAAGAAACCATTATTAGGGATCAACAATTTGATATTTTATATTCATAGTCTAGGTATAATATGAATTCCATCATTTCAAATGCTCCAAAAAATTGGTTTTCTTGGCCTGATAAGCTAGGGGCATCTCATGTATATATACGATGGTGTTGCAAGGTTGTGGAGTGAATATGTAAATATTCATATTGTTTAGTAGGTACCTTATTGTGTTTGATGTCATAGAAATTAGAGGTTATAGGAAAATTCTTATGGTCAAAGAGATCATCAAAATCATCAATATGGTCCCAGTCAATGTAATCATCATGATCATAACATAAAAAAATCACAATCACCATCATCATTTAAGTTTTCATCATAGTCATCATCTTCATCATCATCATCATCATCATCATCATCATCGTCGCCATTGTCATCGTCATCATAATTTCCATGATTTTGTTTAATATAGGGGTGATAAGGGATAGGGGTCATATTGGTTAGAGATTAATTAAGTTGTACTAGTGGGTTAATGATGTAGTGATTTCTAAAGGCTGAAAAAAAAGAAAAAAAGAGAATAAATGTAGGGGTTTTCGAGGGTCAAAACTTTTGACTCAGTTATCTGTTTGGGCTCAAATTTGACAGGAAGTTGTGTTTCGAAGTGTTCAATGCAATTGCTCGTCAAATCCTTCTGATCATATTTTTTTGGACACTTTTCTAAGGCCAGATTCCTTCATATAAGGCATTAAATTGAGTTTTTGGTGTTTTGTGGGATTATTTTTAATTTGTAATTAACAATTATCTCTCAGTTTATAAACCTAATTATAAAAGGGAGTTGACATCTAGTGTCGCTATAGCTAGCTTATAGTTGGTGTTCAGTTTCATATTCATGCGAGAATTTTCTAAAATGAGCAATTTTTGAGAATCTCAGATTTCGATATAAAGGGTTGGAACTTCATTGTAATAGTTAGGATGGAGAATGAATAAAAAAATATAGTTATTTTTTCCACTCTCATGTGTTTGCATGGTTTTTATATCTTGTGAATTTAGTCAAATATTATTGGCTACATTAGTTAAGGTGTTAAGCATCACGGTGTGTTCACAATCAAAATGGATTTATAATGTATTAGGGGACCGGTGTGTTTGGGTTTAAATTAGTGTGTTACTAGGAAACAATTGTACTATCAAGGCTTACCCTATGTATATGGTCATAATTGTTTATTTTCAAGGTTGTGTGTATTGAAGGGATGTGAGAAGGACATAGGTCAAGGTCAAACTAATCAATGGTCAAAGCATGTTAAGGGTGTTAGGGATGATGATGGTGAGAATGAGAATGGAAAGGATTATGATGGAAATATCATAGATGGACATAGATTCATCAACAAGCGACCTCCACCCTAACTCAAATTTATAGTTGGGTTTCCTATAGATGAATTTTGGTGCATAAAAACATACCATGCCATGGAGAATACTAATATGTAAAGCGAATGGGAGATACTAGTAAATTGTCAATCCATAAACCAACCTTTTCATTCAAACAAACAACTCCTACATTGATCAATTCCATATAAAATTGAGACACAACAATCTTAGAACCAATACAAAAGTTACTTTAGATGATATAGATCAATTTGCTCAGTGAAATGCCAGAAAAAATGCAAAAGTCTTGCAGCTGTGTATTTGTTAATCATTAATTAGAAGAGATAGATTACAATGCAATACAATGGCTTGAATAACCATGCATTTCAAATCCAAGATAGTTCATTTGAAATGAGTGCATGAGAGTGGCTTACTTGTCAATTAAGCACCACTTAACTCCAACATAATTGACTCTATCTGACTCGGAGGTAGTTTAGACTGAGTCTAACTGAATAGAACTCAACTACATGCCAACAAGTAGGTGGAGGTGCCTTTCTAACTTCAGTTAGGTGAGTTAAATTGAACTGAGTCACCAAATTTAGGTGAGGGCACCTTTAACACTCCAATTAACTTCATTTAGAACAATAATTATATCAAAACATGGGAAAGGTTCCTTTCTCACTTCAGTTAACTGAAAAGTAGGTGAACTAACTACCAGTTGATTGAGTGGGGCACATAAATCAAGCATATCAACCTATATTTTATCCCTGATTGAAGGAGGAGGCTCAATTAGGCTCCCCGATTGAAGGAGGAGATCCAGTTTGATGACGTAGTCACATGTTTGAGCCAAAACTTAGGATAAGTGGTAAATTAGTCCAAAACAAGAAAAATAATGATGTGTGGTTGGAAAGTGACTCCAACATCCCCCCTTAAGATAATCTCATGCAGAGGATTAAAAAATAGGGCCCTGACAAAAAAGGCCATAGGCCACCCTTTACAAAAATAATCCTAAAATGCTCAAAAAATCAAAGTAAGGAAAAGAGGAAAAACCCAGTGGGAAAGAAAACCACCCCTCAAATTGAACACTAGAGAATTAATCTGTCTTCACCATGATGGAATGCACCCACAGAAGTGAACAAATGTGAGATAACTTCTTCTCAGTGAATCTCTTGGTGAAAATGTCTACAATTTTCTCATTTGTGGGGCAATATTGCAAAACAATTGTTCTGTCATGCACAAGCTCTCTAATGTAGTGCATGTGGATCTCGATGTGTTTGGTTCTCTGTCTATGAACCAGATCTGTTGATATCTTGATAGAAATCTGATTGTCACAAAAAAGTACAGTATAATTAGTACTACCAATGTCAAACTCTGCTACAATACCTTGCAGCCAAACTTCCTGAATGCATGCATTGACCGCTCCCCGATACTCTGCCTCTGCTGAAGATAAGGAAATGGCTGCCTAATTTTTTCTTGACCAGAAAATAGGCCCACTACCAAACATGAAGACATATTCAGAAGTGGACTTCCAATCTATGTTATCTCCATCCCAATCCGAATATGTGAATCCTACCAAATCTAGATCAAAATCTGCATCATAGTGGATGCCAAAGTGTCTAGTACCCTGCACATACTGTAGAATACTTTCGGATGACCTCCAATGAATTTCATGAGGCTGCTGCATGTACCTTGATACAACATTCACAACATAACAAATATCAGGGCTTGAATGTGTCAAGTACACAAGGCTTCCAATCAATTGCCGATAGATAGTAGAATCCACCAACGGTGTAGAATTCCCTTCCTCAAGACTAATTCTTGAGAGGAATAGAAAAGGTGATGCCTTACATTCTGCCATACTAAACTTAATTAGAAGGTTTTAAGCATAATTTCATTGGGTGATCATTATCCCATCAAAATCCAGAGTGATTTCTAGGCCAAGAAATTGCCTCAACAAGCCTAAATCACTCATGTCAAATGCTTCATGTAAAGTAGTTTTTATGAAGCTGATTGAGGAAAGTGTGCTTCTTGTAATTAATAAATCATCAACATATAGAAATATAATCATCAAATTATATTCATATTTCTGCAGATACACATTTGGATCAAACTTACATCTTGCAAAGTTTTGTGATAGCAGAAAATAGTCCATCTTTGCATACCAGGTTCTTCGAGTTTGTTTTAAGCCATACAATGGTTTCTGAAGTCTGCAAAATAATGTTGGGTATGATATGTACCCTTTAGGATGATTTATGTAGATCTCTTATTGCAGGTATCCATGAATAAAAGAAATCTTCACATCCATATGGTGCACCTCCCAGTGTTTGGATGCAGAAATGGAAAATACTAGCTGAATAGAATCCATTTTTTCTACCGGTGCAAAGGTTTATGTATAGTCCACTCCTTGAAATTGTGAGAAGCCTTTTTCTACCAACCAAGTTATATTTTTAGGTTGATCCATATGCAACAACCATTTTTTGGTAGACCCATTCATATTGAACAAGTTTCCTCCCAGGTGGAAGAGAAACTAGCTCCCAGGTTGTATTTTTCCGAATAGAGTGATATTCTTCATCCATAGAAGCTTGCCATCTAGGACCATGGTGGGAATGATAATATTATTTTTTATCAGATCCAATAATCATATATCATTTCTTGGAAATAAAAGGACCAGTGCATGAAAGTGAAATACCTGCTCTTTGAAAGTCTGCTCAAGTTCTCCTTGGATCAACAGCATTTCCAATGTTTGACCCGACAGAGGAGAGAGTATTTTTTGCCCATTTTGGTAGATGAGAGGGCTCATTCAGATATGATTCAGAACCAGATTTTTTCATGCTCACTGATATCATACATTACATCTGAAATATCAGATCACATACTTTTATTTTCATCTCCAAAATATTCATCAAACAGAGGAAGCGATTTTGCAGTTTCTTCCTCCACTAGTTTCAGATCTTGAAGAGGTTATTCAAAGAAGACACTTCTCTCGATGAGTATATTTTTATTTATGATATTCAAGATCTTGTATCCTTTTTATTCTTCAGCATACCCAATATTTTCTGAGGCTCCAAATATTTTCTCTTATCCAGTGGAATTCTATCCCATGCAGAGGACCCGAAAACCCTGAGATTGGACACCTCAGGCTTGTGACCGGTGTAAGCTTCGAAAGGTGTTATACCTTTGACGGATGAGTTTGGGACCCTGTTATGAATGTATCCATCACAATTCATAGCCTAATCCCAAATATTTAGACTCAATCATACAGTTTGTCATCTCTTTTAGTGCTTGGTTTTTCCTTTCCGCTACACCATTCTGCTGAGGTGTGTAGGGAACAGTGTGTTGGATCTTGATTCCATTTTCTGCAAAAATTTGCAACATATATGATTTTATGTATTCACCTAAGTTATCACATCTGAGAGATTTTATCTTACTCCCAGTAGCAGTCTCAATGAAAGCTTTAAAATCTTTGAATTTTTCAAAGACTTCTGATTTCTTTTTGAGAAAGTAGACCCATGTAAATCTTAAAAGTTCATCTATGAAGGTAAGAACATACCTCGATCCATTAATGGAGGTATTTGGAATTGGAAATATGATATCACTGTGTATCATCCCCAAAATACATGAAGCTCTGCTATATTTTCCTCAATCAAACTTATGCTCAGGTTGCTTGCCGACTATGCATCCCTTGCAGATCCCTTTTGAGGATTTTATTGTCAGAAGGCCTTCCACCATGGAATTCTTTTGTAGAAGCTGCAAATATTTATAGTTTAGGTGTCCAAACCTCTCATGCCATAGCCGATTGATCTCATTTCCATGAGTCAGGAGGTAACTTGGCTTTGAATCAGGAACAAAGTTGGAAAACTCATAGGTCTTAGCATCATGATTTGATTTTCCTACTGCAATGAGTTTTCCCATGGCTATCTCAGAAATCTCAACATCATTTGGGATGAATACAACTCTTTTAGGCAAACTAGTGTGTGTCATTTGATACACAAAAAGCGAGTTTGAGGATAAAGAGCGAACATATAGAACATTCTTAAAGCTTCCATGTTTTATATGAATAGTACCTTTGCCTTTTAATGAGACTTGTGAGTCATATCCCATGTGGATGGAGATGCATCTATCAGAATCCAATGATGTAAATGAATCCTTGCATGAAACCATATGATTTGAAGCTCCAGATTCAATGAGGAGAGCTCTAGATTTTGAAACATTATCCATGAGTGCATGACCTGTTTCAGGTTGATTATTCTGATCTCTAGTATCATTCTTCCTTGCACCTTCTGGAAGAGTAATGTTTATTTTCTCTAGGATAAGGGCCATATGATAAATAGTTCTCTTCATGCAAGATATTTCAGGATGAAATCCTCTAGCACAATAAGAGCACTTTATCTTCTCTTTTCCCTGTTGCTTGTTTTTCCTTGAGCCCGAGGGATCATCCAACTGTTGGTTTCTCTCCTTCTGCTTGGGAGGATCAAACTTAGTCTTCTTTTTATTTTTATTTCCTTTTGCATTCGAAGCCTTGTGTCCTCTCGTAAACAAATATTGATCTTTGGAGGATCTCATGGATCCCATCTGAACAATTTTATCATGCTCATTGGTTAGGGACTCAGTGAATGCATTCAAGGTAAGCATCTTCCAATTTGGAATTGTAAGATTTCCAGTATGGAAGGTAGATACAAAGATGGAGTAGTATTCTCCTAGCTTCTAAAGGATAGAAATAATTAGTTGGTTATCTTTCTTCTCAAATTCGCATTGCTTCAATTGAAGTACAAGGTGCTTAAACATAGTGAAGAATTCATTTAGGTCTCAAAATTGCCTAGATTGTGAGAGATTAGTTCATTCTCCAAATAATAGGTTCTCAAATTATCTTACTTTCCAAAGAGCTTAGAAAATTGTTCCCATGCCTCTTTAGGAGTACTCAATCCATTGAAATGGAGAGGCATAAAAGACCATACGCTTCATACAGTTTATTCCAATATTTGGACTTCTCTACTAGTGAATTTGGCTCTATCTTCGTGCCCATGGTGACTATGAAGAGTCCCTTGGAACATAATGTTATCTTTGTGTCCTCTTTACATTGATGATAGTTTAAAGGAGAGAGGATATTGCTAGAGGAAGAGTGTATTTTCCAACTATAGCAAATGCAATAGGAGATTATGAGATACGTGTAATCACACAAAACAAATAAAATAAGATCCAACAACCTGCACTTTCAGAGTTGATTCATGCCTGGATATACTTCTATGTACAGAATCCATAGGGAGTAAGGCTAAGATTCCAGGACTTACGTGGAAAACGCTTCGCTTCTAGTGTAGTGTTGGAATATGTTTTAGCAATTTTGCTCAATCTTCATCAAAGATCCATCAAAAACAATGTAGAAGAGTTGCCTTGTCCTTCCATGGCTCTAACACCATATAAAATTGAGACAAAACAATATTATAACCAAGGCAAAAGTTACTTCATATGATACAGATCAATTTTCTTAATGAAATGTTAGAAACAGTGCAAAATTCTTGCATTTGCTTATTTCTTAATCATTAATCATAAGAGATAGATTACAATGCCCTACAATGGCTTGAATAGCCATGCAATTTGAATACAAGAGAGATCATTCAAATTGAGTGTATGAGAGTGGCTTACTTGTCAGTTAAACACCACTTAGCACATCAGTTAACCACTTAACTCCAACATAATTGACTCTAACTGACTTAGAGGTAGTTTAGATTGAGTCTAACTGAATAGAACTCAAATGCATGCAAACAAGTAGGCAAAGGCACCTTTCTGACTTCAGTTAGGTGAGTTAAACTGAACTAAGACACCAAAGTTAGGTGAGGGCGACTTTAACACTCCATTTAACTACATTTAGATCAATAATTAGATCAAATCATGGGAAATGCGCCTTTATCCCTTCAGTTAACTAAAAATTAGGTGAACCAACTACCAGTTGACTGAGTGGGGCGCATAACTCAAGCATATCAACCTAGATTTGCTCCATGATTGAAGGGGGAGGCTCAATTAGGCTCCCTGATTAAAGGAGGAGGCTCAATTAAAGGAGGAGATCAAGTTTGATGATGCAGTCACATATTTGAGTAAAAACTTAGGATAAATAATTTGAGATGGAACCCCACAATACATTAATTTCATCTTCTTGTTTTGGAATTCTTCCCATAGATAAAGGCAATGATGTGCTTGCAGACATAACTCAACCTTTGTATTCTTCTGAGGGAGTGCCAACAAATCCTATAGTGGATCCCACCCTTTCTAATGAAGTTGATGAGAAGCACACTGATCCAACCCTAGTATTGTGCAACATAATCAACAAGATCCAAAGGAGGTTTTCAACTTCTTCATGAACTAGAATAAGGAGTATGAACAAGGTCGCCAAAATTTGGAGCATAGAGGAGTTGTCTTGCATTTTTTAAGACGTATGCTAGATAAAGTTTCCTTTAACAAATGGGTCATTTTGAATTAGGGAACGAAAGGGATCTCTATTTACTCTTATTGGGGTTTGGGGTCAAGTATCTATATATACGTTTTAACTTAGATGTTGTCACTTGTAAATGTCCTTCAATATGGAACATGGAATATTTTGGATCGTTGGCTTACGTTTAGTCTTGGATGTTTGATTTTAACTCTTATGATATCTCCCAATCTCGTTACCCTCAGTGGTCTTAGTTTCCTAGGTTGAATGTCAATTTTCAACCCTTTTGTGACCTAGTTTCTCAAAAGTTTGGTAAAGTCTAGATCCTTAGGGTTCACTAAGTTCTCTACTACCTTTGGGATAATTTCTTCCACCATGACTTCCAAACCAAAACACAAAATCTAGCAATGGAGAGCCAACATTCCAATGAGAGAATGACCCATAGATCTCTTAAGTTCTAAGGAATTTAATGGGAAAAAATCCCAAATAGGGTAGTGAAATCGTGATTCACTACGCTTAGAATACACTTTTTTCCCATAGGAAGGATTATCTACAGATCAACTATGATTCCTTATGATCAAGACAATCTAGGAGAAGGATATCTTTGATTACACCAACTCACATACCCATCAAAGCCTCCTACAACATTGATATTCGATATGACTGCCATTCATATGACATGCAATAATACAATTGTTTTACAAATAAACTCTTTCCTAGTTATTGTAATTTATTTTGCTACATGGTTGTAGATATCAAAAGAATTAGATACAAATAATTGTTCATTCCAAAAATCCCTTTTTTCCTTCCTTTCATAGGCCCTATTACTCTAACCATTGCATGACACCTCTATTTTCTCTAATGCATGGGCATTCTTCCTTTCTCCACGATGGATCAAATCCTATTCCTCCCCCACTATCCTCCATAACTCCATTTCAAATCAACAATAGATCATGGAATCTCTTCAAACCAATCATGCACCGTCACCCACCATCATCATCATCCTTCAAGTTGGCTTCCATCTTTTCATTCATCCCTCAAGTCAAAACCTTGAGTCCAGAGTAATGCAATAAATGTATTATTATTATTGTTATTACAAAATCCAATATATGAATCAAATAAATTTAAACACTCACATTTGTTGTTACATCTTTTTAACAATATGTGGCGTCGAGTCTTAGCAAACATATAAATTTGAGAAGTTCTGTGTGACAATAAAATGCATGAAAGATTCTAGGGTTTCACATGTATTCTTATCAATAACTTTTTATTGCATATACACATTAAAAATAGATTCAGGAATTACAAACATCAACTTGGGTCAATGTTAAGATAACACTTTCAATGTACGAAACAACTAATATCTGATGGGTTAATGAATCATTTGTGAGATCCTTATTTTAAAAAACTATAATTGTTATAATTGAGAGTGCTCATATCTTGTAGAGGAAATGTGAGATCAGATAATATTTTGTGAATAAATTCAGGGAATGTTTGTTGAGTGATTGTAAGAGTTGTTTCATTCATGAGTTGGTCGTTCATGTATAAATAAATGGTCTTTCTAACGAAATGATCAAGCTAGAGTGTGAATTATTGTCAAATTGTCATCTTGTTTCATTATTGTTGGGTTTAAATTCATCATTTGATGTCAAATATTTGTTCTGTGAGGAGCACATCATTGGAGATATGCCTCAAATGTTGTACTATACGAAATGCTCCTCACTTTTGGGATGCATATAAATAATGCCACAGATACAAATAATGAAGAACAACTTGCTTCAAGATTATGAATGATCATTCTAAGTATCCTTAATCACGAAGAAATTTACCCATTTTTTCAAGTTAGATTATCCTCGGGTGAAAGTTTGTATACTATGTCGTCCACAAGGGCAATTTGGATAAACTCATTATTCTTCTAGGAGAGAGAAATGTTTAGGGAAAAGAGCGGAAGAAATTAAATGTGATATCCAATGAAGAATTTTTCAAATCTCTTGTGAGCAATGGGCACACGTGCATTTAAGTTTCGGGAGAGGATGAAGAGACCACCCTAGTGGAGCATTCAAAGTGGAAAATTATTGTGTAGTCTTTGATCTACTCGACGACCAAGAGGTGAGAAACAAATTTGAATATGCATCAGCAGTAGTAGAGTTGAGCACCTGATAACACAAGCATTGTGCACATACTAACATTGTTAATGAGGCATTCTCTTGTCCTTTGATATGAGCGCGTGGCCTTTTTGCTGATTTTTGGTGGACCAATGACCTCTTCGATATAGGATTGCAAATTTGACATTGAAGTAGCTCAAGTAAGTGTTGAATCTTCCATCATTCAATCAATCTAGACATTTAATGATTCATGTGTCATTTTTCTTTAATGGTTTTTCCAACATGAGAAAGTTCTTTTTTTTTTAATATATTCGAGAGTTTTATTATTTATTTCTTCACATCAACGAATTGTTTTAGATGATATGCTCTTAAGAATCAAAGAGTGTGGCTTTAAGAAGGTATTGAGTATGCATAGAAAGTATGGTTTGGAATATCGATGATCGAAGAAATCACCATAAATTTGTCAAGTTGTAAAAGGATGTACATGTTTTAATACATTTTGTACAATGTAAAATTGTAAAAATGGTACACATCACCTTTCATCTTTCATTTAAAGGAGATTTGATTGTAATTGTGCAAGTGATGCACTCATATTTTTACTCAAATAAAATGAAACATTTTTTTTTGTGGTGGTTGAATTTCGTTTTGGGACATGTTGTTCTCGTCCCAAGTTGAAATGAGACACACTATCGATATTCAATTCTCTTCATTTCTCCCTTTTTCATGGAAACAAACAACATTTATTACCTAAACTCACTAGCACAAATTATTTATATTGGAGCAAATAACTGCAACCCATATTCACCCCTAAAAAAATTTGGGATCTTGTAATAGAAGGGTATGTTTTTCCTTAATATCAAGAACATAAAGCATTGGATGTCGATGAAAAGTAATATTTAAATGAACTTATAAAGAAAGATAATGTAACACTTTCTCTCATAGGCAATACAATTGATGGATCCATATTTACAAGAATCAATGCCACAAAATCATATAAACAAGCATGGGATGTAATAAAAAATACATATGAAGGTGTAGTAACAACTAAATTGCAAACATCATGAAGAAAATTTGATAATGCAAAGTTAATTGATAATGAATCAATGAATAATTGTCACATTAGAGGAAATTTCAACTCAAAATGGGCCTCCTAAAAAGAATTAATAAAATAATATTTATTAATTCTGGAGGAAGAAAAGAAAAAAACTACTTTTTTGTCTGTATTTTTGACATATATCCCCGTGTTTTTACTCAAATTTCGATTGGGAGAGCTCGTTGGATGCAGAATTTAATTCTGCATCCAACGAGTACCCACTCAGCATACTTTTGATGGGCCCCGCTACCCCAAAAACAAGAAATACCTGAAAAATTATTTCTTGTTTTTTGGGTAGTGGGGCACATCAAAAGTATGCCGAGTGGATACTCGTTGGATGCAAAATTAAATTCCGCATCCAACGAGCTCTCCTGATCGAAATTTGAGTAAAAACACGGGGAGATATGTCGAAAATACAAACAAAAAAAGTAGTTTTTTTTTTATGATACCTATCTCCAAATTTATATTAAAAAAGTGTTTAAGATCTATACGGTATTTCAAATTTAAAGCAATTTCATTGGCTAACACATGATGACATGGAATTTGAATGAAAGTTAANAAAACGTAGGATCTTGTTAATCAATTGAGTTAGTTAGGTGAAGATATCCCCTAAAAGAAGAATGATTGAGAAAAAATTTAATGGTGTGCCTAAATTTCAAGCAGTCACCACCAGTGTTCATGTCTACAAATACTTAAATACAACAAAAACTGATTAAATAAGTGATTACTTGCAAATGGTTGAAGAAAACAATGCAAATGAGCAACTGGAACTTGTTTTTTCCATGATATATAGATGAATATGAAGAAGAAGGGACAACATCAAAGTTATCAAAATTGGAATTGACCAACAAAACTTACAGAATTCCAATAATGATCAAAGAAATGCATCCCACTTTAAGAAGTAGAGGAAGAAGTACAACTCAAATTCTTAGAGGGTCAAATTTTTAGAGGAAGAAGTGGAGAAGGGTCTCTTGGAAGAGGAAGGGACGAGTCAAAAGAAAAATTAGGCGTACAATGCCATTATTATAATGGATTTGGTCATTTTGAGAAAGTTTGCATAGATAAAATACATAAATTGACAAATAAGAGTAACAATATTGCAAGTGAAGAAACCCAAAATAAAAAGTTACTTATCTCAAATTTAACGACACAATGAAGAGAGTGAGGCATGATATATTGATTTGAGATGTTCAACACATATGAAATCTCCAGAGGACTTGTTCACAAAAACACATGAAAATTATTATGGTAAAGTGATATTTGGAGATGGCAATGCATCTGAAGTTAAAGGGAAAGGTATAATGGAAATTTTAGCATTGAATGACATTAAATTGAATGACGATACATCATTGACACTAGAATTGGAAAAAACAAAAGCACGTGACAACTATTATGGTGAAGTGATATTTGGAGATGGCGGTGCATCTGAAGTTAAAGGGAAAGGTACAATGGCAATCCTAGAATTGAATGTCAAGAAATTGAATAATGATACATCATTGACACTGACATTGAAAAAGAGCCTACTTTCTATAGGGAAAATGATAAAGCAATACTACAAGTTAGTATTTGATAAAAAATAATGCTTAGCCATGGATAAACTCAACAAAAATGCAATTGTGGCAAGAGGATAAATGATTGTAGATTGGATTCTCAAAACCACCCATGTTTGTCTCAAGTGAGTCATAAAGTCTAAAGGCTATAGAAGCAGTGAATAGTAAGATTTGGAATTTGAGAGTGGGGCATTCAAATTTCAAAAATATGGTGTTGATGAGGAAGACTAATATGGTGAATGGTCTTAACTATCTTGAAGCGGATAATGAGATTTGTGAAGGATGCATACGTGGGAAGCAACAAAAGGATAATTTTTCAAATAAAGATTGAAATACCACAAATTTTATTGCATTGGTACATTCAGATCTATGTGGCCCCATGGAAACTGTATTTTGGAAAGACAATGTACTCTCAAACATTTAATAATAATTACTCCAAAAAACATGGATATATTTTTTACACAAAAGTCATAAAGCTTTGCACATTTTGTTTAGTTCAAGGAGATGGTTGAGAAACAAAGTGGCTTGAAGATCACCCTTAGATCAAATAATGGGGGAGAATATAAATCTAAGAATTCATGAATTTTTGCAAGATGAATGTTATAAAGTGAGAATTTACCAATTCCTATACTCATCAACAAAATGGTGTCACAAAAAGCAAGAATAGGACCATTATTGAGATGACAAGATGTATGTTGAAAACAAAGCAATTTGGCAATTAATTATGGGTCGAAGTAGTTCATACAACCATATACACTTTGAACAAGTGTCATGTAAGAGCATGTTGAATTTAACTCCGGATAAATGATGGTAAGGTAAAAACCCATTATTGCACAAATGGATTTGTTTTATGCATTGCATATGCATGTCCCTTAAAAAAAATGAAAAAAATAGAGGATAGAAGTACTAATTGTATGTGGGTATAACACAAAAGCAAGAAGTTATATGTTATTTGATCCCCATGAGAAGCAAATTATATAAAGTAGAGATGTCATGTTTGATGAGCAGGGAATTTATCAATAAAAAATGTTCGAATTGAATCAAGTAAGGATGAAGTTTTCAATGCTGATGGATCTAGTTATAATATATCTAAAATAGATGAAAGTAAGAGAAATCCTATGTGGCTAGTCAAATTGTTGGTGTTGTAGTTGCGTGAGGAATCCTTACACCAGGTCGGCCCCAAAAGAAATGATAAAATATGGCCATAAAGAGAAGTAGGCCCAAGAAAGGAAGACAAGTCAACCCCACACCAAAAGTGAAAAAAGGAAACATGAAAATTATATATAGGAGGGATTCCTCCTGATTATTACCAAGAAAGTTCACTCCAACAAGAAGGAAGTTCACTCAAGCTAGTAGAAGACTATTTTTTGGGGTTCGTTATCTTTGGAGAAGTTTACTCTTTTGTTATGGGTTTATATTAAACTAATTGATGTGATCACCTTTGTATCTGGTTACATGCTCATGTACTTTGTATCTCGGACTAAATCTCTATAAAAAGAGGTTGTTGGGTTTTCTCCCTTGTGGTTTCCCAAGAAATATCTATGTCTTTTGTTTATGTGCTTTGGTTATTCTTTCAGTGATCCTTATTTATATTTTGATGCAAATAAGGTTGAAATCATACTACTATATTAAAATCTAACATGGTATTAGAGCAGTGTTGAAAGAAGCCATTGTCAGAAACTAGGGCTTCTTATTTCATAATTTTCCAACCATAGTTTTGTCTTGAAAAGAGTATTGTGTAACTCGCCCTAAAAGGGTGCATCTTTCTGTGGAAGCAAATCTTGATTTCAAGAAATTTCAATTTTGACCAAATTTCTATTGGTACCAAAAAACTAAGGCTTCCAATTTTTTTATTGTTTTGTCAACAGACATGAGAGAAAAGAAGGTCCATTCAATTCACCCTTATAGGAGGGTGCATTTTTCCCTGGGATAATATTTACCATTTGATAAAATTCAATTTTGAGCTAGCTCCCACTAGGGTTTCTGGATTAGACCTCAGATCTCAGTTGTTTCAGTTAAGATGGACAATGTTAAAGTGGAATATAAACTTGATGGGGCTTCCAACTTCAACTCATGGAAGTATACAATACTCATCATCTTGGGGGAGAATTATCTAAAGTTTTTCAATGAAAAGGTACCAGAACCAAAAGAGAAAGAAGAGAAGTCTCAATGGCAGAGGAGTGATGCTAAAGCAAGAAATATTTTGATAGAATATGTAAAGGGTCACTTGATTCCTTAGATAACTTAGAAGAAGACGAGCAAGAAGATCTTTGATGCCTTGGAGAATCTATTTGAGAATAACAACATCAACCAAGCACTTTGCTTAAGAAAACAACTCTCAAATATCAAGATGATAAGAGCAGACTGAGTTGCATCCTACCTCATGAATATTTCTAAACTAAGAGATCAATTTAGCACCATTGGGGAAATAGTTGAAGACAGAACTTATCATGATGACCCTCAACATTATTCCCTATTATTGGGAACCATTAATCCATAGCATTAGTGGGTGACCCAAATTTCCCAAGTTTGATCAATTATGGGAAGGTTGTACACAAGAAGAAACTAGACTTGCAACTAGAGGAAAGTTACATGGCTCTAAACATGAAGAAATCCAAGCCCTTGCATCACATCCTAGAAGAGGAAAAGGAAATGGAAGTAAGAACCAAGGAAAACAAGATAAAGGTGGAAGATTAGGTCTAGTTCTAGAACAAAAGAAGAAAGATCTTTCACATATTTAGTGCTTCAAATGTATAAAGAATGGTCACTATGCCAGACAGTGTCCTGAACCGAGGAAGAGTAAGCACCACACCTCAATGACTAATGTTGTTGAAGATACTCCATTGAAGAGGTCAAGGAATGATGATCAAATAAAGTTCTTCTTTATTTTTTCTCTCTCAAGTATGGTTCCTAACACTAGTGATACTTGGTTAATAGATAGTGGTGCATCCAGACATATGACAGGTTACAGAGAGAAACTTACAAATTTGGTAGAGAAAGAGTCTCATCTACGACTTGTACCTAGAGATGATGCCAAATATAATGTGAAGGGAACCAAGACTACTTCCTTACAATTAGATTTTTGTGATACTATACATTTGAGTGATGTGTTATTTGTACCTAGGATGAAAAATAACCTTGCTTCTATATCAGCCTTGAAGGGAAAAGGCTACAAGTTTTCCTTCTATGATGGAAATGTTCTTGCATGGAACAAGAATTATAGCATGAATTAAGCTCATATGATTGGTGTATGAGAGGAGAGCCTATACATATTGAACACATTACCAATTCAGGCATTGGTACCTGATTCTAGCATCTTGAGTGAGTTATGGCACATGAGACTTGCTCACTTAAACTATAAATCTCTTCCATCATTGATGACAATAGTTACAAGTCTTCTCGGGTTCTCTGTGTAGACCGTGATGGCATTTGCAGAGGATGTGCACTTGGAAAGAATGCCAAGGGTTCTTTTCTGAACAACGATAACAGGTCCAAGGGAATCTTGGATCTAGTACATAATGATTTGTGTGGACCAATGGAGGTTGCTTCCTTGGGTGGATTCTACTATTTTGTGATCTTTATTGATGATTACTCCCCAAAGACTTGGATTTACTTTCTCAAGACCAAGGAATCAAAATAGGTACTTAGAAGATTCAAGGAATTCAAGACATAAGTATAGAACCTATCAAGAAAGAAGATCAAGGTTCAAAGATCAGATAATGGAGGAGAGTACACCTCCACAAACTTCAACGATATTTGCAAGGAGACAAAAATCAAGAGGGAGAAAACTATTTCTTATAACCCTCAGCAAAATAAGGTTGCAAAGAGGAAGAACAAATCGATTGTAAAGGAAGCCAAATCTATGATTCATGACCAGGTTCTTCCCATGTTCTTATGGGCATAATCTTCCAATACCGCAGTGTATGTGCATAACAAGAGTACTCATAAGATATTGAGGAATATAAATCTAGAAGAGGTGTTCATAGGTTTAAAGCCATAGATTGGTCACTTACAAATCTTTGACTATCCTATATATATTCATGTACCCAAAGAAAAGATAACAAAACTATAACCTTCAGGTAGGAAGGGTACATTTGTGGGATATAGAGTGTCTTCGAAGGCTTACAGGATCTACAACCCAGGATCGAGACAAATTAATGTTAACATGGATGTTTCCTTCAAAGAGGATGTAGCCTTTAGAAGATCCAGAGGAACTAACATTGAGATTGATGGTGAGGATCTAGTGGTTCCAAAGGAGATGGTATCACCTCCCCCCTCCCCTACAGAAGTTTAAAGGGATCCAGATGAGACAGTTGGCCAGTTGATCCCATTAATCAAATAGATCCAGTTGATATTCCCATAGATTTTTTTGTAGGCCAAAGAAGACCTATTTGGGCTCATCAG
The DNA here is from genome assembly GCA_001517045.1 of Pseudotsuga menziesii. NCBI lineage: Eukaryota > Viridiplantae > Streptophyta > Pinopsida > Pinales > Pinaceae > Pseudotsuga > Pseudotsuga menziesii. The sequence continues at coordinate 174,888 of LPNX010580024.1, forward strand.
ACTCTATAGGAATCAGAGAAGCATGCTCATCCCCGTGGTACTTTTAGGGAGTAAGATACCTCAGAATATTCTCAAGCTATGTAGCTTTGATGAGCAACATCATTGATTATGAGCCCTCTAGGTATGAGGATGCTTTCATCCAACATGTATGGAAGGTTACCATGATGGAAGAATATCAATCCATCATGAAAAATGATATGTGGGAGATTGTTTCGATACCCGAAGGGAAGTCATTTATGACTTCCAAGTGCATTTACAAGATCAAACATGGGGCAGATGGTAGCATTGAAAAGAACAAAGCGAGATTTGTGGATAGAGTATTCTCTTAGAAAGAGGGAATTGATTATGATGACATTTTCTCTAGTTGATCGGTACACTCCCATCATGACTATTATTTCTCTTGCATCATCTATGGGATGGAAGTTGCATCAAAAGAATGTAAATATTTTCTTCATCAATGGTGTGATTGAGGAAGAGGTATACATTTACCAACCAGAGTATTTTGTGATCCATGTGAAGGAGTACCATGTGTGTAGACTGGAGAAGGTCTTATATGGACTCAAGTAGGAACCACGTGTATGGTATGCTAGGATTGACAAATGCTTGGGGAGTTTGGGATTCACCAAAAGTGATGTAGATTTCAACCTTTTTTAGAAGGTTTATGGATGGTGAGCCCTTAATCCTGGTGCTTTATGTTGATGACTGGTTTCTCACCGGAGCTGAGAAACTAATTGAGTGGCGTAAGAAAAATCTAACCTCTGAGTTGGAGATGAATGACCTTGGTTTGATGCACTACTTGTTGGGATTAGATGTATGGCAGAGGAATGATGAGATTTGGGATGACAGATTGTAAGTCCATGGCCACACCAATGGATTCCAATCTGAAGAAGCTAAAAGATTATGCTTCAGATTCATATTTGATAGATCCTACCATGTATAGACAATTGAATGGATTGATGATGTATTTGGTTAACACTAAACTAGATATATGTTTTGCAGTGAATTCTCTGTTAGTTCATGAGTGAGATAAGACAAGTACATTGGGTTGTTGCAAAACATGTGTTGAGGTACTTACGGGGAATAGTGGGATATGATCCTACCATGAGATTACAGAGTTATTTTTATTATGATTAGTCAAGGAGTGTTATAGACAGGAAGAGAACCTTCAAGTGTTGCTTCAATTTGGGATCTGTTGTGAGTTCATGGTGTAACAAGAAGAAAACCTCATTGGAAATGAGTACAACAAAGGATAAGTATATTGCAGTATGTGTTGCAACTTGGGAAGCAATGTGGCTTCAGAAACTCCTTTCGGAATTATTTGGTCAAATGCTAGCGCTGACATTGTTTCACTGTGATAACCAAAGTTGTGTGCAGCTATAGATAAATCCAATGTTCCATGATAAATCGAAGCATATCGAGATTCAATACCATTACGTCTGTGACATGGTGCAAAAAGGAGTAGTCCAACTCTAGTATGTTCCTACAAATGATTGGAATGCTAACATTCTCACCAAGCCTCTTCCCAAGGTGAAGTTTGTGTACTTCTATGATAGGCTTGGAGTAGTGGAGAAAGTATCTCTTGTTGAAATGGATGATTGATGTTGTAGTGTGAGTGAGGCATTCTTCTTGAGATAGGGGGAACGACGACTATTCCTTTGAGAGGAAGAGAAAAGGATTTGGTTGTTACTTATTAACTCCTTGATGGACTGGGTTAAGTTGTTAACTCCTTGATGAATTGAGTTGATTTTTTACTTATCGACTCCCCGATGGACTAGGTTGAGTTGTTGACTCCTCGATGGACTAGGTTGAGTTGTTGACTCCTTGATGGACTAAGTTGAGTTGTTGAGTTGTTTCTTATGGACTCCCTGATGGCCTAGGTTGAGTTGTTGACTCCTCGATGGACTTAGTTGAGTTATTATTTATTAACTCCCCAATGAACTGGGTTGAGTTATTAACTCCTCGACGGACTGAGATCAATTGTTACTTATTGAATCCCCGATGGAATGGGTTGAGTTGTTGACTCCTCGATGGAATGAGTTGGGTTTTTACTTATTAAATCCCTGGTGGAATAGGTTCAGTTGTTGACTCCTCGATGGAGTGAGTTGGGTTGTTACTTATTGACTCCCCAATGGACTAGGTTGAGTTGTTGACTCCTCGATGCACTAAGTTGGGTTGTTACTTATTGACTCCTCGGTGGACTGGGTTGAGTTGTTGAATCCTCGATGGACTGAGTTGAGTTTTTACTTATTGATTCCTCAATGGACAAGGTTGAGTTGTCGACTCCTCAATGGACTAAGTTGAGCTATTACATGATTGACTCCCCGATGGACTGGGTTGAGTTGTTAATTCTTCGATGGACTGAATTGAGTTTTCAATACTTCCCGATGGACTGAGTTATGTTGGAAGACCTTTCTTATGATGCAAAGATATTCAAGGAAATCATGAAGGTAAGATGATATCCAAATGTTTCCTATCATGATGATGCATCCCTAGATAAGAGGTAGTGTTGGTGTTGTAGTTGCATGAGGTATCCTCACACCAAATCAGCCCTAGGAAAAATAATAAAATAATATTATTAAGCCAATAAAGAGAAGAAAGTCGAAGAAAGGAAGATAAGTCAACTGCACAACAAAAGTGAAAAAAAGGAAACATGAAAAGTATAAATAGGAGTTACACCTCATCATTCTTACCAAGCAAGTTCGCTCCAACAAGAAGTTTGCTCAAACTAGTAGAAGACTATTTTCTAGGGTTCACTATATTTGGAGAAGTTTACTCTTTTTCTTCATGGGTTTATCTTCAGCTGATCTATGTGACAACCTTTGTATCAGTTTACATGCTCATGTGATTTGTAAATTTAACTGAATCTCTATAAGAAAATGTTGTTTGGTTTTCTTCCTTGCGGTTTCCCAGGAAAACTATCTGTGTCTTTTGTTTATGTGCTTTTGTTATTCTTTTAATGATCCTTATTTATAATCTGTTGCAAATAATATTAAAATTATACTATTATCTTAAAATATAACACAAATAACATGTTTGATAGAAACTTTTGAGAGAAGTGTCACTAGATTACAAAGCATTGGAAATTTTACTTTTATGACTCAACTAATGAAGATGGATAAACCACATAGTTATGCAAAAGTGTTAAGTAAAGATGAATTGGATGAAGCAATGGAAGAATAATTTGGTGCCTTAATGAAAAATGATACATGGGACTTGGTTAGTTTACCCAAAGGAAATGATGTGATTGGTATTAAATAGATGTATAAAACTAAGCATAAATAAGATGGCATAATTGATAAGTATAATGCTCTTTTGGTTGCAAAAGGTTATGCACAAAAAGAAAGAATTGATTATACATAAGACTTCACTCCAATGGAAAATATGAATACAATAAGGATGTTATTTTCATTATTTGCACGATATAGGTGGACATTTTTCAAATGGATGCTATATCAACATTCTTGAATGGTTGTGGACAAAAATATTTATGTGGAACAACTTAACAATTTTGAAGGAATTGTATAATCTCAAATAGGGAATGTTTCCCACCTAACCAACTAGGTGGGAAATTGTGTACCATGTACCTTAAAGATGAGAAAGAAGTACATAATAAAGTTTTTTCAAGCAAGACAACTCTTCTTCTTATCTTTTCCCCATGAAATTTACGCACCCATGCAGGGGATTTGTAATGATATGTCAACATGAAGGTTTGGTTTTTGTATAACTTAGTTACCTAAAATTCTTTCTTTAAATAAGTTCTTCCATCGAGTGTTTTTTCCTTTGGATAATTAAAATTCATTTTTAATGATTTTAGTTATATGGGTTTTTCACTCAAAAAATAACTCCAAAGTGGAGAAAGGCGTTCTAATGATCGATTCCATGAGGTGAATAAGGCCCATGGATGTTTTATGTAACCATGCTAAACATTATTCATAGCTTTACGGATTTTCATTAAGTTTTACCTAGGATTTTTTAATTTTTGGTGATTAAAAATTATCCCTCACCATAAAAATGTTGTAATGAAAAGAGGGTTAAGTGGCACCTAATTCACATGAATAGGGGTATGGGTACTTAAAATCAATGGAATGAGTCCCCCTACACCCTTGGGAAAAGTTTGAATTCATTCAGACAAGTCTTGTTAGGGTTTTAGACACATTTGTCTAAGTCATTCAAGGAAATCAAGAAAAATGACAATCAATTAGAATGACAAATATTTGGAAAGTGCCTAAAGTCACTTAGAGAGCGGAAGAATTTGTTTCTTAAAGTCAAATTATGTTCCTAAGATTACATTAGAGGCAAAAATCCCCCCAAGCCCCCCCCCCCCCCCCCCNAAAGTAAGGGGTTCTACTTTGGTGCCCCCCCCGTTGGGCCTAGAATGAAGATTAAAAATATTAGAGGGGGATTTCCCCCCATTTCTATTTGGTTTCTCATCCTATGAAGCACCCACAAGTGAAGTGTTCCCCTCTCTTTGAGCTGCCACTCTCTCATTTTGACAAGTGACTTGCATGCACTCGGGCTCTCTCCTCACCCATTTCCTATTTAAGGAGGCTTGCCCTCCTCATTTGGGTTACACATTTTTCGATTCTCTTGCTCATTTTCTTTTTTCTTGCTCTCATTCTCTCCCATTTTTGGTCCACTGTAATTTTCATCCATTTGAATTAGTTAATTGAAACCTTTGGAGGAATATTGTGTCCCATTGTGTTCTTGGATGATTCACTTCCATGCTCAAGTAGCTATTCAATTTTGGGAGGCCAAAGAATCAAACTTATTTTCTTTGGTAATGTTTATGGTAATTTATTTGCCATACATTATGTGAGTTTTTCGTTTTTGTAGTAAAGAATTTCATACCTTTTCTTGGTTGAAGTTTATGATTTCTTTCCTCATTATATGAATTTAACCCTCTTTTAGTTGTGTAGCAAAGATATTATAAGTTGCAAGTTATTTGGATTGAAGAGTGAGATTCCTTAGTTGGATGCCTCATTTTTCAAATCTTCAAGAGCAAAGGGAAAAATTTCTCCTTCGCACATATAAATTTCTGAATATTGATTTTAGTTTGTTGAATCTTTTAAAGCTGATTTAACCTCTCATAAAATCAAGTTTATTTGAATTTATTTACTTGGAAATTTTGTAGATTTTGTATATACTTTCCACTAACATTTGAAGTTCCCCAAAGTGATTTTAGGCATATTCTATAATTTTTTGTTTGCTTGTTTTTAGCAAATTGATGATAAAACAAGAAGAAACTCTGCCAAATTTCAGCCGTAGAAGGGTGCAACGGCTACCATAAAGGAAGGGTTTCAAGGCCATCACCAAGAAGTGGTGAAAACACTCTTTTTCTAGCTCTTTGCTCTCTTTATTTTTCGCTGAAATTTCAGTCATTGTAACAAGTCCATTAAGAGAATACCTTGGACTTGATTTTCTATTGTATTTCAAGTTCCATTTGAATTTCATTTGTTTGTCATCCATTGCTTGCAGAGGAAGTTGAGATTTCCCACCCTTGCATAAGAAAATGTTGATTGACTTGAGATTAGATTAGTTTTTATTTTATTTTTTCAAATTTTTATTTTCCCACACCCTACAAGTGATTCAACTTTGCCATCCTTGCAAAATTGTGCGAGCTTGTATTGTATTCTCTTTTATTTTCATATTTCCCACACCTTGCATGTAACTTGGCTTTGCCACCCTTGCAATATCGTATTGTCTTGTATTGTTCATAATTGTTAATTATTTGTTTGTTTTAGAGTGAAATAAACCTTGCCTTGTTTTGGTCTTGTATTCACTCCCCTTACATGTTTGTCCAATCCTGAGTGACAAGAAAGGGAGAGAGATTGAATATAATAGGAACTTTAATAATTTATTACAAAATTGAGAAAATAAGGACTTGTTGTGGAGCTAGAGGGGTAGAGGCTATTGGGATCCTTGTGGCACTTGGTGTCCTCATGTTGAGAAGCCTACTCATCCTAGAGACTGACTTATGGAGCTAGGAGACAACCTTGTGATTTATGTTGAGCATCCAACAATTTATCTCAATAGAGGGATAAGGGTTAGAGGTAGACACACTAATTAGATTTACTTTTCTTGTATAAAAATTAATCCCCTAAGTTGAAGAAAGACCATAAAATAAACTAAAATCTACATGACCACATGCAAAACATCACAACCTTTTATGTCATTTACTTTCACAGTCCTCTTTATTATTTGGTTCAATCTCTTACAAGCATATTTATTACATATTGGATCATTTTCTTAAAGTATTTTATATGTGTTAAATGTGGTTACTTAACTATTGTGGTGAATGAATAGTTTAGCGTAATTTGTATATTTTGACAAATTTTGTTGTATCATTTATTAAGTTTATGACTCCATAACCTGAACTAAGTAGGAACTAGTTATCTTTCTCTTGCAATTCTATTTGGTTCATGTGTAAAGAAGGATTTGCTAGTCATTATATTATTGCAGTGGAACATTAATAACTTGCATCTCCTAATAAAATTCTACAAAGAAACTTAGTAAGTAGGGACTACCCACCCCTTGAAATTTTGGGAGTTGGGGTTTAAACGAAGGAGTTATGGATCGAGGTGACATTGGGTTGTAAACTCATAGTTTCCCTCAAGAACACACCAAACGGTTGGGAGACTTATCTATGGTAAGGTACGTTTTAGGCGACAAATTTTTTGGTGACGTTGCCGGGGACAAGTCTTTTTATTTATTCCCAGAATAAGACTTTTTATTTCCTTTTGTTTTTCCTTTGTTTGATGAATGTTTAGAGTAGATTTTAAATTTTCATTTAGCGACTCCATTGAAGGGATAAAACCTCGTTTCTCATAAAATTGTTGAGATTGATTATGTAGATGAGCCCATTGTTTGATAGCTCCAGTCTAGTTCGAAATGCATGCTTAATTCAGATATGTGCTATTGATAACCATTATGGATGATGAAGAATCCAGAGCTGAAATTTCAAATGCATATCCTCCCATTTATTTCTCAAGCATCCCGGGATTTCCCAACCATGAGCCATGTTTCTCACATGAGGGAAGTGTTCAACTTCTAATATTTTTGGGAAATGGTGATTCAACTGTCTGGCACATCATATTTTTTTCCATTTTTGAAAAATAATATCAACATACTTCATCAAGATTATAATATAGTACACTAAGAAAGGATGCTTGGATGTGGTATCATGGTCTTCCTGATAAAAGAATTACATCACTTAAAAATTTCTTGGATATATTTTTAAGAGGTGGCATAAAGGTGAAGAAGATATGGCAACTGCTATAGAAAGATGCTTCAACCAACTAAAAAAGCTAAAAAAAAATAAGTCCCTCTATTGAACAACACTTCCATGATGATTCCAATGAAGAAACACATCAAAATTCGGACATTGTTGAAGATCCTCCTCATGACCCCTCAACAGAAAAGATTGAAGATTGGGGATATTTTCATGATTATTTCATTCATTATGATAATGTTTGTACCCTAGATCCACCTTAAGGAGAAACCATTATAGAGGTTTATAATGAAACTTATGAAGAAATTTATGAAGTTTGTAATGTGTATGATGACACTCCTCCATGGTCACCACTTAAAGATGAAGTTTTGGAGTGTCTTAATGCTTGTAATATATTTGAAACCAAAACTTCTAAGGATTGGCATTGTGAACATGAGGTTAGTTATATCTAGGAATGTGATACTAGCGATGAAAAATCTCTCGTAACTGACATAGATGGGAATCATGACTATTGGAATTTTATTGAAAATCCATTACATGATACTTTTGAAAATATTTTTGAGAATCCCATATATGACATGTCCAAAGAAAGGAGTGTGGATATTGAGACTTTGGGGGATCTTGATATGAAAGGTGAATGTTCAAATTTTCCATACAATTATTCATAGCCATGTCTTTCAAAATCGTACACAAGTATCAACAATGAAGACATGGAGAAAGAGTACACTGAAGATCTAGATTGGGTGCAATTAATTGGGGAACATTCCCATCTTTTATCTTCACATGCAAAGGTTCCTTGTGATTTGGAGAATCTTGGGGCTTATACAGAGAATTATTATTTGATAATCCTTGTTGAATAGTGTACTGATGGAGTAATCAATGTGCCTCATCAGACATACGTGTACATTAGTCCTATCCAATATTGGATAGAAGAATCCTACAAGAGCACCTGTCAGTTTGGGAAGCAGTTTGATGGCATTATCCATGTCTATGATTCCCCATCTAGCCCTCCCATTCTGGATCATCACGCATGTTTGTATTTCTTAAAATATTTTTGAGAATCCCATATGTGACATGTCCAGAGAATGGAGTGTTGATCTTGAGACTTTGGGGGATCTTGATATGGAAGGTGAATGTTCAAATTTTCCATATGATTATTCAGAGCCATGGAATTCAAAACCGTACACAAGTATCAATAATGAATACATGGAGAAAGAGTACAATGAAGATCTAGATTGGGTGCAATTAATTGAGGAACAATCCCAAATTGCATCTTCACATGCATAGGCTCCTTATGATCTGGAGCAACTTGGGGCCTATACATAGAATTATCATTCAATAAGCCTTGTTGAATAGTGTGATGGAGTAATCAATGTGCCTCATTAGACATATGTGTCATTTAGTCCTATTCAATCTTGGATAAAATAATCCTACAGGAGCACCTGTCAGTTTGGGAAGCAATTTGATGACATTATCTATGTCTATGATTCCCCATCCATCTCGCCCATTCTGGATCATCACGCAGGTTTGTATTTTTAATTAATGTGTCCTTATTTTGGATGGTAACCAAAGACAATAAAACAAATTTTAACGTTGATAAAATGTTTAGGTGCTTGCATTGGATATTTGATTTTACCTAGGATGTTATTTTATTTTTCTTAGAGTAGGAAAATAAACTCCTTAAAGTGAGCATTTACTTTCTACATTTATTTTTGGTATCTAGGATTCTTTTATTTTATAATAAAGCAACCTATGGTTCATTTGATTTTTCATAAAACTTGTGCTACTAAGGTTTTCTTTTCAAGTTGAGATATTTTTACATATTATAAGAACAAGAGATTCAAGAGTTTGTGTATCCTCTCCTTGCCCCAAATCAAGCACACGTCCCACAATTGGAGCTAACACATTGACCACCTAACCAACTATGTGGGAAACAATGTACGATGTACCTTAAAGATGAGAAAGAAGTACCTAATAAAGTTTTTTCAAGCAAGGCAACTCTTCTTCTTCTCTTTTCCCCATGAAATTTATGCACTCATGTAGAGGATTTTGTAATGATATGTCAGCATGAAAGTATAGTTTTGTATAACTTAGTTACCTAGGACTTTTTCATTAGGGAATTCATTTCATCGAGTGTTTTTCTCTTAGACATTCAAAATTATTTTTTTAGTGATTTTAATTATTTGAGTTTTTCACTCAAAAAATACCTCCAAAGTGGTGAAAGATGTTCTAATGATCGATTCCATGGTGACTAAGGCCCAGGAATGATCTATGTAACCATTCTAGACACTATCCAGAGTCTTGCGAGATTTCATTAAGTTTTACCTAGGATTTGTCAATTTTTAGTGATTAAAAATTGTCCTTAAGCATAAAAATATTGTAATGAAAAGTGGATAAGTGGCACCTAATGCCCACAAATAGGGGTATGGGTACTCAAAATCAATGGCATAAGTCCTTTGACACCCTTGGTAAAATTTTGAAGGAATTCAAATAAGTCTTTCTAGGGTTTCAAACACATTTGTCTAGTCAGTCAAGGAAATTAGGAAAATTGGTAATTAATTAGAATGGCATTTTTTTGGAAAGTGCCTTAAATCACTTAGCGAGTGCAAAAATTGTTTCATAAAGTCAATTTATGTTCCTAAGGTGACATTAGAGGAAAAAAGGCACCCCATGCAAGTGTATCACAAGTTTGAAGTCGCCTCCCTAGAGGAGGCGCCCTCCATCTTCATGGAAATTGAGATAATAAAAATTAAGCAAAAGTAAGGGGTCCCTCTCTTTGGGCCTAGAATGAAGTTTAAAAATATTAGAGCCCCCCGCCCCTCCCTGTCATATACCCCAATTTTTGTAAAATTATGTAATTGTTTTATTATATTTCTGAGACATTATGTTAAACTTAATCCTAAGTAGGGATTGATGACTCAGCAGAGTCAACAGTTATGGAGTGTAATTCAGAATATTTTATTAATAATAAATAAAATTATGGAGACAACAACATGGGAGAGCTGTTAAAAGAGGTTACTGGTCAAACTGTTGGATGGAATTAGGTGGAAAGGTAAAAGACAAGTGGCAGCATCCTCAAGCACTTCCTAAGTTGCAGGTGGCAACTTCCCTATATTTGGGGTTATGATTCCCCAAGAAAGTGGAATCTGAGCAGGTGGCTCATTAAATGACAGTTATCCCAACTAAGACCTAGGAAATCTTTAAAAGTACTCAATGAGGAGAGCTCAGGCTGCTCAGATTTTATTCCAAAAAGAATTCATTTAGGTGAATGTTATTCAGGAATTTCATTGAGGAAAAGGGAAAAACAGTAAGGAAGTGTTGAGTGGATTGCTGCAGTAACTTGATCTATTTTCAACTATTTAGGCTGAGAGAACTGACTGAAAGTTCAGAGTTGTTACTAAATTGGAGGACTGGTATCTGACTTTTCTGCACCTAGTTCCAGCCAGGGAGACCAGGGCAAGCTCGGGGGTCTTGAGAAGACGCTGTTTGAGCGCTTTCCAGGAGTTGGTAGGGAGGAACGGCCTCCCATTGCTGTTGTTGTCCACAGCTTAAAACAGGTTTTGCAATCTATTTCTTTATGTTACTGAGTATGAATGGATACATGTTAAGTTTATTTATATGTTGTGTAGCTAGTTAGTTTCTGAAATGTTAGTATCTCATAATCTCACTATGTAAACCTGTTAGTAGTTACTGTGTTTTTCCACATTTGGTATCACCAAACCGTACTCCAGCACAGTAGCTCGGTGTCATGAAGCAACACTCTTCTGAACCGAGTTCCATATCTAGTCTTTTCCACTAACCACTAGTGCTTTACTATTTGATAAATTACTGTATTTGGTGTTTAAATATCAGTTACTGAACAGTATAGAAGGCAGAAGTTAGTCTCGAGTTTTTTATTGACTACTTTAAAGTTTCTTTTCTGTTTTTAAAGGATTATATTTGACTTCAGAAATTAATTCAAAACCAGAACAATATACAGAGCTATAATTATTTTGCTTTTCAGAGTATAAACTTGTAATACTTGTTTTTACAGAACATTAAAGGAAGTAGGCATTGTTAAGATATTTCAACTTTCAAACAAGTTAACTAGAACTGTGGTTTCATGTATAGTTCTTTTGTTATTCTTTTTCTTTTATTCCATATTTCAATCTTATCTATAACGCTTACTATAACTGCTATGTATTATAATTACATGTTATTAGTTTTATAGTATATACAATAAGACCACAGGTAGTGTTAAATAGATTATTAATCTATCTTTGCAAGTAAATAACAAATCAACTGATAGAGTAAAATTTATTTTAGAACTTTTTAAATATCTGTTTTAATGTACAGGAATTTTAAATTAGCGTAATGCTAATCTCTGTACAATACAAAATAAAACACTGTGCACTATAAATGAACATAGAAATAACTTGTAAAGTTTAAAATCTCTTTTAGAATAGGTTTATTACTTTGTTATTATAAGCATATAGATTACATTAATAATAATAATTACTTATTATTATCTAACATATAAACAACAATGCGTTGAAATGCTAAGGGAGTATAGTTATTTAATCTATAAACTATGTAGTATATATATTAATATATATATATATTAAATAAACTCTTAATAAAGAGTTTGTTAAATAAATTAAAGATAAGGACACAAGAATCTTTACAGATTAAATAAATGAGCTCTATTTTATCTTTTATAAAACTGTCTTTTAAAATAACTCAAGTATATAACCTTTAACATTTTATGTAATAGAAGTTACAACACAGCAAATGGCTCGATTTGAGCTTATTAAACAAATAAATCATTTACAAAATAAATACAGTATGTATTATCACTTATAGCAACAGATTAAAGTAAATAATTAAATCAAATCTAAATTATATAAATTAGGGATAAAACCCTAGAGTAGCAGTTTAAGAAATAAACTGTAAATTATAATATTTTTAACAAACGACATATGGCCGTGAACAAATAAACCTTGTATGGCTGTCTTAAGCCTATATTAAACCAAACATGTTACACAGCCTAAAATCTCAAAGTAATATAGTAATGGATACAAAAACTGGCAGTATTATTATATTAATTTTAAAGGAGAAGCATATGTAATACAACGCTACAAATCCAGGGTAAAACCCTGACAAACACAAAAGAAAAGGTATCGAAACAGAGTTTACACTGTGGCACCTCGCGGCTACCTTTATTTTTCATTTAAATTATATCTACAGCCTGTACATTGTATTCATAACAACATTGCTCATACAGAGTTATTAAAAGAGGCATAGTCGCGATTTGTTTGCAGAGAAACCTCTCTGCCTGTATAAAAGTAAATTCTTTTAAAAGGAACAAGTAGATACATTAAAAATGAACCAGAGCGACCCCCAGGTTTGGACAATTAAAGTCAAACTTGTAAACAGCCCTAAGAACCTGCAAGAAGGAACTGCCATGGATGGAACCGGGCTTACCGGAAAACCCTCAGTCGAAGCTATCACCTTCCACGCCGCAGAGGGAAGTCAAACCTGCAGCAAGGGTTTAGATTTTGTTTATTGTTAAACCCTTTATAAAATGAAAACGATTATAATTCTGGTATATTGAATATAAATGAAGGAAAAAACCTGAATACCTTCAAAATGATGGAGCTACGGCCATGGAAGATCAATCGAGTAACCATTGACAGGTAGAAGAGAGAAACCCTCCCAGCCGCAAGTAAAATGGAGCTTGACAGAGTTAGAAAACTCAGCTACAATGGAGGGGGACGCGCAGGGTTTTTCTCCAGCAACAGCTTCTATTTCTACCAGTTCTGGTAAGAACGATAAAGGACAAACCCTATGTGGAATTAACACCATACATTACCACCTGCGAGCTTGTATTTTAACTCGGCATTCTACTCTCAACACAGTAGAGAGTTACGCCAAGAAACTGAACCAGTAAGGAAGATTTTTTTTACAGACAGAACGCAGTGGAGCAGCCAGAAAATTCGCAGCATGGCCGAAGGGCCCGAAGGTAGCGAGGAGAATGATAGCTAGGGTTTGAACCATCGTTTTTATAACAGCAATGCAGGGTGGAGGTGAGTCCACGTAGTCACTAAATAATTTTCCAACAATGATAAGAACTATAAAGTTCATGCCAAGATCATTGTCAATGATTCGAAACATCACGAGGGAAATCTTAAGGCTTGACTTACCATAGTCGCCTGCATGCAAAAATAAAACAACAAACATGTATATTAATATAATGTATCTAATGCATTATATTGGTAGAGTTTTCCTTTCGGTCTCATTTCCTAAGTATAGAGAGAAAAATAGTTATAAGAACTATAAGATCGAAAAACAATGTTATTTTACCATATTGCAGCCAATATATATATAACCTTGTTATAAAATACTTTTGCCTAGTTACAACCAAGTAAAGGAATATTATGATAAGTTTTGTTCAAGTATGTTAGTGCTAGAGAGAGACCTTGAACAAATGAGGGTTTGTTCTAACCTCATAATTTCCTTTTATTTATAAAAATGATTGTGACCTTTACTAACTCTTAGAGCTATGATGGCTTATGTTATTGAGCTCTATTAATTCAAAACAAGGGCGATAATAGAATTTATAAGAACTTCATAATAGTCTTAAGTTTTTATGATGATTAATATACCTGTAACTATTCTTCCTATGCAAATATTTACCAGGAATGGTAAGTAATAGATAGACTGGTAATTTATGTAAACTACCAATACCATTTCTCAATGTTTGTTTAACCTGGAAGTTCATAGTATTTGTGATTATGATATTACATGGTAATTCCAAAGGCGCACATAGAAATTTAATCAATTTAAGATCATGGAAATAAGGATAGTTTCTATCACTCCAAACTCATGGAATTTTTACTAAGTGGAAACATATAGCTAGCAGAAAATCCTGTAGTTGTGAGAAGAAAAGTATATATTGACTTACTTAATACAAACTTATAATTAATTTTTGTAGTCAAACATGTTCATAAATTGTAACACTGGGCATGACGTGGCAAACAACAAATAGGTAAAAAGAAATAGGATCGAACATGATAATCCAGATTTAAGCTATGTACTAGAGAATAAATAGTATGATTTCACTACAGTAAACTCAATGGTGATTCAGTATTCCATAAGGATACTTAATGTCGCTAATATAAATGGAAATAGCTATCTATTTCTTTAGTATTTCTAAACTATCTATCATTGAAATTTTTTAAAAGAAGTACAGGAAAAGCAATACCTGTGAGGGCTTGATATTACTGGCTAGCATACATTTATATTTTACTGAATGATTGTGGTACAACAATTTATTATTTTAATACTTTAAAAAGTTTCGTTAGCAGCGACCCGAACCTTACCTGTAAATCTGTAAGAGAAAGAAAAACTGCTGCGTTAGCTGAAGTAGCTAAGTAAGCCCAGTCTGTCATAGCAATTTCCCCTTGCGGTTACAAACAGAAGACAATCAGTAACTGACAAGAAAATTCATCATATAATTTAAGTACAAGTAAAGATCATTCAGTTACAATTCATTAGCATAAACTAATCAAACCATTAATGATTGCATTTAATGTGTTTATATGCTGTATTATAAAAAGTTTTAAATTTTTTGAAAATTTGGGTTTTGACATGTGGTATCAGAGCATGGTTCAAACACTAGGCATTGATGTGGCCCAATTACTTTCCGCAGAACAGTAGAAATAACATACTAACTTGTATTTTGTTTTATGTGAAAGGCAGAAAATTATTTTTTCTGAATCTAACAGGCAGGTATGGAGAACTTAGGAGCATATGCTACGGAGGAATCTCCTAATACTGAAACCAGACAAATGTCCAGAGAACCTGAGATAGAGGAGGTAACTGTTCACTCCTCAGAACTGATGCAGACCATAAAAGGTCTAAAGACTGAATTAGAGTCAGTTAAAAGGGACAATGAAAGGATTCTAAAAACCCAAGAGGAGTTAAATCAAATTCTGATAGAAATATTTCAGACAGAAGGAAGAAACAGAAGGTCTGAATCTGAATAAGCTAGTCAACAAAAAGCCTCCAAAAAGATGAAACTAGCTAAACCTAATAGCAGTTCATCATCGGAAGGAAGTAAGAAACAACAGAGCTATTACACTAATAGTGATAGTAGTGAGGCCGAGCTGTATAAAAGGAAGAAAAAGTACAGACCTTACGAAGATATTTCTGGGGAGTTCAAGAAAATAAAACCCCCAACCTTCAATGGAGAAACTGAAAAAGGAGAAGAGGCAGAATCCTGGTTATCCGGGATGAGAAAATACTTTCAGATTTATAATTATTCAAATCAGTTGAAGGCGAGGATGGCCATATATAACCTTTATGGAAAGGCAGATATATGGTGGCAAGATTTGAAACGGGTTAAGAATATCAAAGAGAAGGAGGTCAACTGAGTACTTTTAAAAGGTTCTTCAAGAAGAAGTTCCTGTCTGAACAATACTATGAAGAAAGGGCCAAGGAATTTTATGAGTTAAAGCTTGGGTCCATGACTATGAAAGACTTAAACAGCAAGTTCTTAAGTCTGTTAAGGTATGTGCCGTATTTAGTTGATGAGAAACCAAAGGTACAGCGGTTTCTCAGCTGTTTGCCATATTATATAAAAGACAGAATTGAATATGATAACCCCAAAACCCTGGAAGAAGCCATGCGAAAAGAAAATTTCTGTTTTGAACAGAATAAAAAGAAGGAAGGAATAGCCAACTGGAAGGCTAAAAAGAATGGCAATCAGTCTGAATTTAAGAAAAAGGAGTATATACCCCAGAAAAATTTTAAGAACAGCAAGAACAGAAACCATTCTAATGGCAAGAACTTTCAGGGAAGCAAAAATGGTGCCTCAAATAACTCCAATAACTTCAAGGGCAGCAAGGAGGTTTCTAACAATCATGGAAATTTTACTAAAAATTTCGAAAGGAAGGAACCTGTTAAATGTTGGGAGTGCAATGGCCCACATTATGCTTCAGTTTGCCCAAATCGGAAGAAGCCAAACAGTAATATTCATACTATCCAAGATGAAATGACTGTGGGAGACTTTGCAAGGACTATGCCCCGAATCAATGCAGCGTTGGAGAATCGCCAAGCTAAGTACCAAACTTCCATGGTGGAAGTAGAAGGTATGGTTAACAAAACTCATGTAACTATTTTGATAGACCCAGGTGATAGCTTAAGTTATGTTTCACCACAGATAGTAGAAAAGTGTCATCTGAATGTTGAAAAGTTTGATAACTCTTGGCTGGTTCAACTAGCTACAGGGGCAAAAAGGAAGGTAAATTGTTATGTTAAGGATTGTGTTTTAGACATGAATGGTTTTAAAACTGCTGTTAAATTAAATTTGCTACCACTTGGTTCGTATGACATACTTATAGGTATGGACTGGTTAGAACAACATAGGGTAGTGTTAAACTGTTTTGATAAAACATTTACATGTGTAAATAATAATGAACAGCCTGTAAAAATTAAAGGTATCCCTAGGAAGACTGTAGTTAGGCAGATTTCTGCCCTACAGCTCAAAAGAGCAGTCAGGAAGGGATGCAAGGCCTATGCTGTAATCATTACAGATGAGGCAGATAAAGTTGAAAAAGATAAAATAAAAATAGAGAATATTCCAGTGTTAAATGAATTTATTGATGTCTTTCCGGAGGAAATTCCAGGATTACCTCCTAGGAGGGAACTAGATTTCACAATAGAGCTGGTACCAGGTGCTGTACCTAGCTCGAAGGCTCCGTACCGTATGAACATTCTGGAACTTAACGAATTAAAAACACAGTTAAAGGAACTAATCGATAAGAAATATATTAGACCTAGTGTGTCCCCTTGGTGAGCACCAGTAATATTTGTTAAAAATAAAGATGAAACTATGCGACTCTGCATAGATTACCGTCAGCTCAATAAAATGACAAAAAAAAACAGATATCCATTGCCCCGCATAGACGATCTGTTTAATCAGCTGCGCAGAGCTACGGTGTTCTCTAAAATAGACTTGAGATCAGGCTATCATCAGGTGAGAATAAAAGAAGAGGACATTTTTAAGACAACTTTTAGAACTAGATATGGACATTACGAATTTGTCGTAATGCCATTCGAGCTTACTAATGCCCCAGCCGTCTTTATGTGTCTAATGAACAACATAATGCATAAATACTTAGATAAGTTTGTCGTTGTATTCATCGATGATATCTTAATCTATTCTAAAAATGAAGAAGAACATAAGGAGCATTTACGGATAGTCTTACAAGAACTGCGAGAGCAACAGCTCTTCGCGAAGTTCAGTAAGTGTGATTTCTTCAGAGATGAAATCCAGTACTTAGGTCACGTAGTGACTAAGGAAGGGATCTCAGTGGATCCTGAGAAGATCAGGGCAATTGAAGAATGGCCAGTACCAAAAGACGTAACAGATGTTAGGTCTTTCATAGGAATCACCGGTTATTACCGGAGATTCATAGAAGGTTTTTCTAAGATAGCCAACCCAATCACTTGTTTGCAAAGGAAAGGCAAGAAGTTCGATTGGAACGTAAAATGCGAAGAAAGATTTAAGAAACTAAAAACTTTATTAACAACTGCGCCAATTTTAAGAATAGCGGATCCCAATAAGGATTTCATGGTTTGCACAGATGCTTGTAATGACGGTCTAGGTGGAGTATTGACTCAGGATGGGCATGTCATTTCCTATGAGTCCAGGAAGCTAAAGATCCATGAAAAGAATTATGCCACTTACGATTTACAGCTGGCTGCTATTATTCATGCCTTGAAAATGTGGCAACACCACTTAATAGGCAGAAAGTTCACTTTAATGACTGATAACAAGGGTTTAAAATACCTTTTGGATCAGCCTAACCTAAATGCAAGGCAAGCCAGATGGCTAGCCTTCCTAAGTGAATACGATTTCGAAATTCAACACATAAAAGGAAAAGAAAATAAAGTAGCTGATGCTTTGAGCGGAAATGCAAAATTAAATTTCACAACAGTAATCAGTACTTATAATTCTGATTTAAATGAACAGCTAACGGAAAGTATAAAATTGGATGAAATTTATCAAAAGTTACAAGCTACAGCTAAGGAAGAACCCATAAAAAGTTTAACTAAGGGTTATAGTTTAAATAAAGATGGATTTTTGCTGTTTAAGGACAGATTGTATGTGCCAAATGTGTCTAAAATTAAATTGCTGATTTTGGATGAAGTGCATAAAACCCCTTATTCAGGGCATCCAGGCTACCAGAAAACTGTCACCATGTTGAGAAAAGATTATTTCTGGCCTAACATGAAATCTGAAGCAGCTGAGTATATAGCTAGATGTTTGGACTGTCAACAAGTAAAGACAGAACATCAACATCCAGCTGGGTTATTGCAGCCCTTGCCTATTCCTAGTTGGAAGTGGGAGATAATCATCTTAAATTTCATTACGGAATTACCCAGAAATCAAAATCAGAATGATTCAATTATGGTAGTAGTGGATAAATTAAGTAAAGCAGCACATTTTATTCCTGTTAAAACCACTTACAAAGCTGCAAATATAGCAGACATTTTCTTAAAACAAATTTTTCGGCTACAAGCTGCAAATATAGCAGACATTTTCTTAAAACAAATTTTTCGGCTACATGGTGTACCGAAAGTTATTATTTCAGACAGGGATCCTAAATTCATAGGGAATTTCTGGAAATCCTTGTTTAAAGGATTGAACACAACACTGAATTTCAGTACTTCTTTCCATCCTCAGACGGACGGACAGACTGAAAGAGTTAATCAGGTTTTGGAAGATCTATTAAGAATGTACGTCAAGAATCAACCAAGTAAGTGGGAGTATTACTTGCACTTAGCAGAATTTGCATACAATAATAATTACCAATCATCAGCTAAGTTCAGCCCTTTTGAAATTTTGTACGGGCGTAAATGTAACACTCCTATCTCCTGGAATAATCCAGTAGATAGATTAGTGTTGGGGCCCGAATTATTAAAAGAAATGGAACAGATTGTAAAACAAGTGCAGGAGAACCTGAAGGTTGCCCAGGATCGGCAAAAGAGTCAAGCAGATCTGAAAAGAACTCCTAAAGAGTTCCAGGTGGGTGAGCATGTGTTCATAAAGGTAAGACCAAAGAAGAGCTCCCTAAGATTGGGGAGTTGTGCAAAATTAGTGCCACGTTACTGTGGACCGTTTGAAATTTTATCTAGAGTTGGTCAAGTAGCATATCAGCTAGCGTTACCACCTAATTTAAAAGTACACAATGTTTTTCATATTTCTGTTCTGAAAAAGTATGTTCATGATGCTACTCATGTGATTGATTGGAACGTTGTACAGGTAGAACCAGAAAGGGAAGTTCTGGTGGAACCGGATTGTATCCTCGGGAGGAGGGAGATTACTCTGCGAAACCGCACAATTTGACAGTTGAAGGTGCAATGGAAGCACCTTAGTCCTGAAGAAGCTACTTGGGAACTGGAAAGTAAGATGCGGGAAGCATACCCGAATCTGTTCCAGGAAGTTCCTGAGGAAGAGGAATAAGTAACATCGAGGACGATGTTACATTTTAAGGGGGTGTGTATGTCACATACCCCAATTTTTGTAAAATTATGTAATTGTTTTATTATATTTCTGAGACATTATGTTAAACTTAATCCTAAGTAGGGATTGATGACTCAGCAGAGTCAACAGTTATGGTGTAATTCAGAATATTTTATTAATAATAAATAAAATTATGGAGACAACAGCATGGGAGAGCTGTTAAAAGAGGTTACTGGTCAAACTGTTGGATGGAACTAGGTGGAAAGGTAAAAGACAAGTGGCAGCATCCTCAAGCACTTCCTAAGTTGCAGGTGGCAACTTCCCTATATTTGGGGTCATGATTCCCCAAGAAAGTGGAATTTGAGCAGGTGGCTCATTAAATGACAGTTATCCCAACTAAGACCTGGGCAATCTTTAAAAGTACTCAATGAGGAGAGCTCAGGCTGCTCAGATTTTATTCTAGAAAGAATTCATTCAGGTGAATGTTATTCAAAAATTTCATTGAGGAAAAGGGAAAAACAGTAAGGAAGTGTTGAGTGGATTGCTGCAGTAACTTGATCTATTTTCAACTATTTAGGCTGAGAGAACTGACTGAAAGTTCAGAGTTGTTACTAAATTGGAGGACTGGTATCTGAATTTTATGCACCTAGTTCCATCCAGGGAGACCAGGGAAAGCTTGGGGGTCCTGAGAAGACGCTGTTTGAACACTTTCCAAGAGTTGGTAGGGAGGAACGGCCTCCCATTGCTGTTGTTGTCCACAGCTTAAAACAGGTTTTGCAATCTATTTCTTTATGTTACTGAGTATGAATGGATACATGTTAAGTTTATTTATATGTTGTGTAGCTAGTTAGTTTCTGAAAGGTTACTATCTCAGAATCTCACTATGTAAACCTGTTAGTAGTTACTGTGTTTTTCCACATTTGGTATCACCAAACCGTACTCCAGCACAGTAGCTCGGTGTCATGAAGCAACACTCTTCTGAACCGAGTTCCATATCTAGTCTTTTCCACTAACCACTAGTGCTTTACTATTTGATAAATTACTGTATTTGGTGTTTAAATATCAGTTACTGAACAGTATAGAAGGCAGAAGTTAGTCTCGAGTTTTTTATTGACTACTTTAAAGTTTCTTTTCTGTTTTTAAAGGATTATCTTTGACTTCAGAAATTAATTCAAAACCAGAACAATATACAGAGCTATAATTGTTTTGCTTTTCAGAGTATAAACTTGTAATACTTGTTTTTACAGAACATTAAAGGAAGTAGGCATTGTTAAGATATTTCAACTTTCAAACAAGTTAACTAGAACTATGGTTTCATGTATAGTTCTTTTGTTATTATTTTTCTTTTATTCCATATTTCAATCTTATCTATAACGCTTACTATAACTGCTATGTATTATAATTACATGTTATTAGTTTTATAGTATATACAATAAGACCACAGGTAGTGTTAAATAGATTATTAATCTATCTTTGCAAGTAAATAACAAATCAACTGAGAGAGTAAAATTTATTTTAGAACTTTTTAAATATCTGTTTTAATGTACAGGAATTTTAATTAGCGTAATGCTAATCTCTGTACAATACAAAATAAAACACTGTGCACTATAAATGAACATAGAAATAACTTGTAAAGCTTAAAATCTCTTTTAGAATAGGTTTATTACTTTGTTATTATAAGCATATAGATTACATTAATAATAATAATTACTTATTATTATCTAACATATAAACGACAATGTGTTGAAATGCTAAGGGAGTATAGTTATTTAATCTATAAACTATGTAGTATATATATTAATATATATATATATATTAAATAAACTCTTAATAAAGAGTTTGTTAAATAAATTAAAGATAAGGACACAAGAATCTTTACAGATTAAATAAATGAGCTCTATTTTATCTTTTATAAAACTGTCTTTTAAAATAACTCAAGTATATAACCTTTAACATTTTATGTAAGAGAAGTTACAGCACAGCAAATGGCTCGATTTGAGCTTATTAAACAAATAAATCATTTACAAAATAAATACAGTATGTATTATCACTTATAGCAACAGATTAAAGTAAATAATTAAATCAAATCTAAATTATATAAATTAGGGATAAAACCCTAGAGTAGCAGTTTAAGAAATAAACTGTAAATTATAATATTTTTTAACAAACGACATATGGCCGTGAACAAATAAACCTTGTATGGCTGTCTTAAGCCTGTATTAAACCAAACATGTTACACAGCCTAAAATCTCAAAGTAATATAGTAATGGATACAAAAACTGGCAGTATTATTATATTAATTTAAAAGGAGAAGCGTAGGTAATACAATGCTGCAAATCCAGGGTAAAACCCTGACAAACACAAAAGAAAAGGTATCGAAACAGAGTTTACACTGTGGCACCTCGCGGCTGCCTTTATTTTTCATTTAAATTATATCTACAACCTGTACATTGTATTCATAACAACATTGCTCATACAGAGTTATTAAAAGAGGCAGAGTCGCGATTTGTTTGCAGAGAAACCTCTCTGCCTGTATAAAAGTAAATTCTTTTAAAAGGAACAAGTAGATACATTAAAAATGAACCAGAGTGACCCCCAGGTTTGGACAATTAAATTCAAACTTGTAAACAGCCCTAAGAACCTGCAAGAAGGAACCGCCATGGATGGAACCGGGCTTACCGGAAAACCCTCAGTCGAAGCTGTCACCTTCCACGCCGCAGAGGGAAGTCAAAACTGCAGCAAGGGTTTAGATTTTGTTTATTGTTAAACCCTTTATAAAATGAAAACGATTATAATTCTGGTATATTGAATATAAATGAAGGAAAAAACCTGAATACCTTCAAAATGATGGAGCTACGGCCATGGAAGATCAATCGAGTAACCATTGACAGGTAGAAGAGAGAAACCCTCCCAGCCGCAAGTAAAATGGAGCTTGACAGAGTAAGAAAACTCAGCTACAATGGAGGGGGACGCGCAGGGTTTTTCTCCAGCAACAGCTTCTATTTCTACCAGTTCTGGTAAGAACGATAAAGGACAAACCCTATGTGGAATGAACACCATACATTACCACCTGCGAGCTTGTATTTTAACTCGGCATTCTACTCTCAACACAGTAGAGAGTTACGCAAAGAAACTGAACCAGTAAGGAAGATTTTTTTTACAGACAGAACGCGGTGGAGCAGCCAGAAAATTCGCAGCATGGCCGAAGGGCCCGAAGGCAGCGAGGAGAATGATAGCTAGGGTTTGAACCATCGTTTTTATAACAGCAATGCAGGGTGGAGGTGAGTCCACGTAGTCACTAAATAATTTTCCAACAATGATAAGAACTATAAAGTTCATGCCAAGATCATTGTCAATGATTCGAAACATCACGAGGGCAATCTTAAGGCTTGACTTACCATAGTCGCCTGCATGCAAAAATAAAACAACAAACATGTATATTAATATAATGTATCTAATGCATTATATTGGTAGAGTTTTCCTTTCGCTCTCATTTCCTAAGTATAGAGAGAGTAATAGTTATAAGAACTATAATATCGAAAAACAATGTTATTTTACCATATTGCAGCCAATATATATATAACCTTGTTATAAAATACTTTTGCCTAGTTACAACCAAGTAAAGGAATATTATGATAAGTTTTGTTCAAGTATGTTAGTGCTAGAGAGAGACCTTGAACAAATGAGGGTTTGTTCTAACCTCATAATTTCCTTTTATTTATAAAAATGATTGTGACCTTTACTAACTCTTAGAGCTATGATGGCTTATGTTATTGAGCTCTATTAATTCAAAACAAGGGCGATAATAGAATTTATAAGAACTGCATAATAGTCTTAAGTTTTTATGATGATTAATATACTTGTAACTATTCTTCCTATGCAAAGATTTACCAGGAATGGTAAGTAATAGATAGACTGGTAATTTATGTAAACTACCAATACCATTTCTCAATGTTTGTTTAACCTGGAAGTTCATAGTATTTGTGATTATGATATTACATGGTAATTCCAAAGGCGCACATAGAAATTTAATCAATTTAAGATCATGGAAATAAGGATAGTTTCTATCACTCCAAACTCATGGAATTTTTACTAAGTGGAAACATATAGCTAGCAGAAAATCCTGTAGTTGTGAGAAGAAAAGTATATATTGACTTTACTTAATACAAAAATATAATTAATTTTTGTAGTCAAACATGTTCATAAATTGTAACACTGGGCATGACGTGGCAAACAGCAAATAGGTAAAAGGAAATAGGATCGAACATGATAATCCAGATTTAAGCTATGTACTAGAGAATAAATAGTATGATTGCACTACAGTAAACTCAATGGTGATTCAGTATTCCATAAGGATACTTAATGTCGCTAATATAAATGGAAATAGCTATCTATTTCTTTAGTATTTCTAAACTATCTATCATTGAAATTTTTTAAAAGAAGCACAGGAAAAGCAATACCTGTGAGGGCTTGATATTACTGGCTAGAATACATTTATATTTTACTGAATGATTGTGGTACAACAATTTATTATTTTAATACTTTAAAAAGTTTCATTAGCAGCGACCCGAACCTTACCTGTAAATCTGTAAGAGAAAGAAAAACTGCTGCGTTAGCTGAAGTAGCTAAGTAAGCCCAGTCTGTCATAGCAAACAGAAGACAATCAGTAACTGACAAGAAAATTCATCATATAATTTAAGTACAAGTAAAGATCATTCAGTTACAATTCATTAGCATAAACTAATCAAACCATTAATGATTTCATTTAATGTGTTTATATGCTGTATTATAAAAAGTTTTAAATTTTTCGAAAATTTGGGTTTTGACACTCCCCCCCAATTTATTTTTGGTTTCTTACCTTAGGAGGAACCCCCAAGAGAAGTGTGCCCCCCTCTTTGAACTCCCACTCTCTCATTTTAACTCTCTCATTTTAACAAGTGGCTTGCATGCACTTGGGCTCTCTCCTCAGCCATTTCCTATTTGAAGCTTCCCCTCCTAATTTGTCTTACACAATGTTGAATGCTCTTGCTCATTCTCTTCTTTCTTGCTCTCATTCTCTCCCATTTTTTGGGCATTGTAATTTTCAACCATTAAGCTTAGTTAATTGAAATATTTGGAGGAATCTTGTGTTCCATTGTGTTCTTGGATGATTCACTTCCATGCTCAAGTAGCTACTCAATATTGGGAGGCCAATGAAACAAAGTTCTTTGCTTTGGTAAGGTTTATGGTAATTTATTTACCATATATTGTATGATTTTTCAAGCCCATCACCATGAATAAGTGAATAATTTGTTTTCTACATCTTTGCTATCTTTCTTTTTCACTGAAATTTCAGTAATTGTAACAAGTCCAAGAGAGTCTTTTGGACTTGATTTTCTATTGTATTTCAAGTTGCATTTGAATTTCATTTGTTTGTCACATATATATTTCAACACAAGTTGGCTTTCCCACCCTTGCATAAGTAATTTTTTATTGACTTAGGATTTAATTAGTTGATATTTGTTTCAATTTTTTATTTTCCCACACCTTGCAAGTGATTCGGCCTTGCCATCCTTGCCAAATTGTGCCAACTTGTATTGTATTTTCTTTTATTTTCATATTTCCCACACCTTACATGTGAGTTGGCATCACCACCCTTGCAATATCATGCTAGCTTGTATTGTTCATAGTTATTAATTATTTGTTTTGTTTAGAGTGAAATAAACCTTCCATCTCTTTGGCCTCATATTCACTCCCCTTGTCGTTTCGTCTAATCATAGGTGACAAGAAAGGGAGAGGGATTGGATTGGATAGAATAATAGGAACTTTAACCATTTATTGCAAAATTGAGAAAGTAATGACTTGTTGTGGAGCTAGAGTAGAGGTTGTTGGGAGCCTCATGGCACTTAGTGCCCTCTTGTTGAGCACCCTGCTAGTCCTTGTGACTAACTTGTGGAGCTAGAAAGGAGTGTTGTGCTCTCTTGTTGAGCACCCAACAGTAAGGGTTAATAGTAGACACACTAGTTAACTTTACTTTTATTGTACAAACATTATTCCCCTAAGCTGAATAAAGACCATAAAATAATCTAAAATCTACAGGACCGCTTGCAAAACATCACAACATTTTATTCCATTTACTTTCATAATCCTCTTTATTACTTGGTCTCAATCTCTTACAAGCATGTTTCTTACATATTGGATAATTTGCTTAAAGTATTTTACATGTGTTAAATGTGGTTACTTACCATTGTGGTGAATGAATAATTTAGTGTAATTTGTATATTTTGACAAATTTTATTGTATCTTTTATTAAGTTTGTGACTTCATAATCCGAACTAAGTATGCACTGGTTATCTTTCTCTTGCAATTGTATTTTGTTCATGTACAAAGAAATATTTACTTTTCAATATAATATTACACACTTGCACAGTTGCTTGTTATTTAACTAGTGGAACATTAACAATTTACAACTCCTAATTAAACTTTATAAAGGAACTTAGTAAGAAGGGACTACCCCCATTGACCTTTTGGGAGTTGGGGTCTAAATAGAGGAGTTATGAATCAAGGTGACATTGGGTTCTAAACTCATAGTTTCCCTCAAGAACTCACCAAATGGTTGGGAGACTTATATGTGGTGAGATGTGTTTTAGGCAACAACAAGGACCAAGAGCATGGTATTCATCAATTGATAAATACTTTCAGGATCATGATTTAGCTAAGGGTTGATCTAAACCCAATATTTATCATTTGGATGAAGAGATTTATGTGGAACAACCTTAAGGTTTTGATGTTCTAGGTAGAGAATATTGTGTTTACAGGTTTAAGAAGGCCTTGTATGGTCTCAAACAAGGGTCGAGAACATGGTATTCAAGGATTGGTATTTCTTGAGCATTGAAGTTTGGAAAAAGGAAGATAACATTTGTATGTCACAAGAGAAGTATACTTGGGATATTTTCAAGAAATTCAACATTATTAGTTACAAGCCAATCACAACTCCTTTAGAAATTTTTGAAATATTGTAACTTCGAAGAATATTCTATATGTATTTTATTGTTGTAATCTATCAGAGATGTTTTATTCCTTCGTCGGGATGATATTATTGTATTTGGTCATCATAGAGTCATGAGGTAAAACCTTTGTTTTAAGTTAGGTCAATAGAACCCTCCAAAATATTATATTATATTGTTTTGTGTCATCCTAGGTGAAGTCAGCCCAGTAAGTTTGTTGAGGCCTACCTATTAGGTAAAACGTCAAGTGGAAGATAAATTATAAATAGAATAAGTGTGTTCCTCATTTGAACACACACACTCACTTTTATATAGTGCATAGGAGAGAGAGAGATATCTGCTAGGAGAAGGAACACTTGTTTGGGGTTTTGTCTTTGTATTTTAGATACATCTATATAGAGTAATTTTTGTTGGGTTTTCTTCCCCTAGAGGGTTTCCCAGGATAAATATGTGTATATCTTATGATTATGTTTCTTTCAATAATCCAGCATATGTTATTATTGTGAAATTGAATTGAATACTAATGATATCTAGCTTAGTATATGGAATCCTAACATGGAATCAAAGCTAGCATGAATATGACAGCTTTCACATGGTGAAACTCTCTCTCTTCTCCCTCCGACAAGAAATTAGGGTTTTTCTCAAAGTTTGAATTTTGGAGATCTGATTGCATAGAAAGTTACTCCTCCCTAGAGAGCATCTATTGAGCCCTAGATCAATTTTTTTGAGTGGGTAGTGTTGGATAAAGTTGTCATTGATGACAACACATTAACGACAAAGGTCAAAGTGATGATATGGCAAGGCAAGGTCAAAGTACAAGGAGGACAAGGAGACAATGAAAGACAAGATGGCATAGACATGGAGACAATGAATTGATGATGGCAAGTATGAAGGACAAGCAAGTCGATATGATGACAACAAAGGTGTGAATGGAAAAACCGACATGAACAAAGAATACTTTGAAACTCTTGTAGTTGGTGGTATGGTCTTTGGCACCCTCATGTGTGAGGTCTTTGACATCCTGAACAAATTGAATATTTTAAGGGTATTGAAACATGGGATTGAAAATAAACCCATCATGGGGAGATAGCCCTTGTCGTGTCGTTTCCAACGGTAGGTGGCACGTCACGTGGTTCCTCACGGTTGAAGAGATAATGATTTTTGAAGTTTTGTGGCAATGTTAACCCCATCTTTTGGGTGAGCCGACCAAAGAAAAGTGTAAAAATATTCAAATTCAAATTAAATTCAAATTTTTTAGGGAAGGTTGGCCCCATAAAATTTGGGGTACAAATATATATAACTACAACCTAATGTCATTCATTTTGTATATGAATTGAAGAAGAATATAGCTTTGAAATTTTTGTGGGATGAGGCAGCGAAGGGGCAGTGTTTGCATTGTTTTGTAAAACCAAATTTGCAGAGAAAAGGGTTGCAGCAGCAAACTTGTGAAGTTTTCTTTTTGTTCTTCTTATTCTTCTCTGATTTTCGAGCATCATCTCTAAGGTAATTTCGGGTATGATACATTAGGTTGTTTTCATCCAAAACAACAGCAGAGGAGCAGTTCATTTTTCACAGAGAATTTTTTTTTAGGGCGTGTTCTTTAATAAACATTTGCAAAATACCTTGAAGTATTACAACAAAGATTTAGGTTTGATTTCTATACATTTTTTTGACTGTCTTCCATCACCAATTCCGAGCTTGAAATGTGAAGGGTTTCCACAGGTACACTAGTCCTGAATTGACCTTATAGAAGTCTGATTTTGCAGCAAAACAGTCAAAAGATGACAACCCTAATTGGTTAGGCATGACAACCTCAGTCCTGAATTTTCACAGGAGAAGATTTTTTTTTGGGGGGGGGAAAGGTTAATTTTTATGAAGTATTTTAGTGTTGCCAGTCTTTGTGAGATCTGAGTTGAGACGTAGTTCAAGTCTATGATAGTCCCGAAATTCCTGTGTGAAGTCTTATTGCTGCTAAGTCTTGACAGTGAAATACCTTGACAGTCCTAAACCTTGACATTGATGACAGACCAAGCTGATGAAGATGACAGCCTGAAATTTTGAAGCATGATAGTCCTTATTTAAAAAGGATGACAGTCCCGAATTCCTCTAGGATCATGACAACCCACAACCCAAATTTATGAGGGTGACAGTCCAAGTCTAAAGTATTTGACAGTCTGGTCTGAAGATCTTAGTACTTGACATGCCAAGTTAAATTTTGATGGTAGACATCCCTAGATTCTTTTGTGTATAGAAGATGAGGACAACTCGAGTGCAGTAGTAGGAGCAGATGTAAAATATTTCTATTTATGGGTTTGTATGAGACTGTGAATTGATGACTTGATGTTGGGTAGAATTCTTGTGATGCTGAGCATGATGTAACTGTTGACAGAGCTTCAATGTGGACAAATTGATGATGTTGACAAAGACATGCTTATGGATGTATTTGTGAATATGTGTCTCTAGACAGAATGATATTGATGACATGCATAGACGAACTGACAGTGTGTTATGTTAATGGAAAGTATGTTGATATGCATGTGAACACATGCTAATGAACTGAATGATGATATATGTTTGGATATGGACATAATGACATAATATGCATGGAAAAAATAAGGTGGTGTTGGGCATAATACAAGATGCTTGTGATTACATAATGATGATTTAGGGCAACAGGTGTGATATGACAAATGCCAGTTTGTGGATGAAGGTGAACATATAATAATGTAATTTACAGATTAATAATATGTGTAATACCAAATTGGCAGTAGATTGAAGAGACAGGTGATGTTGATGTGGTTGATGAGATGATGTGGCAGTGAGCGCACTTGACAGTGATATGTGTGTCTGATGAGTGTGTTGAGACATTGAGCTATAATTGTAAAAGAAATCTTGTCTTGCTTTTGAGGTTCTGACACCTCAAACCCTTCTTAGCAGGGTCTAAGAAAACTAGGCAGGGTCCTGGATGAAGAGTAGGTTCTCTTTGTATCAGTAGATGCTGATTTTACCTCAGGGTTGTAGCCGTTCGAAAAACAAATACAAAAATATTACAAAATCATATGGTGTTGTGTTCTCTTGTGCTATGGTTCTTGTTATGACTCCATGATTCAGATGCTTATGACTTATAAATGATGAAGTGGTAGATGTTTATGAAATGATTATGTAAATGGTAGAATAATGCATTGATAAATTGGCAGTTAATTGATAAAAGTTAAGAAAAGATTAAAAATTGGCCTCACACTAATCCACCCCCCCTCTCAGTGTGAACATTGTGTCCATCAACTGGTATCAAAGCGGGCCTTCATCATTAGCTTTTGCAAGCTTGAAGGAGATCCATGGACACAAGTATGGATCCAAAGGAAGAATTCATCCGAATGGCGTACCAAGGTTTGATGTGAAAGATTATTTTGGTTGGAGCAACAAAATGAATGTGTACCTCAAAAAATTTGGAGTTTGGTAAATTGTAATCAATCCACCCAATCTATCAAACAAGAAGGACAAAGCAACAACTCAAAAAGATGCAAAGAAGGACAATACAAAATCTCTGAAATTTCTCATGGATGGACTTCCTAGGTTAGTCAAAGAAGGTATTGGGGAATGCACTTCATCAAAGGATCTTTGGTTCAAATTGAAGGATGTCACGTCCCCATGCCTCCGACTGGTGAAGAGGACGTGATCCATACTTAATCCGATGGGGCTAAGAGCCCCATGAACATGCACAGGTATAAAATTTACTGAACAGAATGCTTAAACAAAAATTGAACTAAAATATGCACACAGGATTGTTTATCATGCACAGATGCAATTTAATCCTCATACACAGCGGAAAACAACAGCATTCATACATGTTCATCAATTTCATTAACAGAAATTATAGATTGCAGAAGTAAAATGGAGAAAATCACTTATCTTATGATGAACTCGATCCGCAACTAGCTACGTCACTGCAATGTTCCACCCAACCATAGGCCAGCATGCTCCTTAATCTCTCAGCAGCGCTGCCACCCTCGAGCTGGGCATGATTCTCCAATGAATAAGGAAACTAGCAGGCTTACACATAGCCAGGGATATGCAAAACACACAGCCAAGCCAACAGAGTTGGGTTTATCAGGCCATCAAGGAGTTGGAGAAGGAAAATTGCTAAGCTGGTGAGCTCATTACAGAGACAAGAATACCTACACCAGAACTAGCCTGACCTCTAAAACACCCATCCACACCCAACACAAGGAATCAGTCCCTTCTCTGCTACACAGCCCCTCAGGCCCTGCATTCCCTTCCAGTGCTATTCAGGGGTGATGGAGAAGAAGGCCAGCCCTCTAGCTCTGTCTGTGTGGTTTCCAGCCACCAGGTTTATCAAGCAAATCTAAGCCAACATCCTTGTTCCTCTCACAGTCCGAAGACCAATCATTGCACTCAAGCAATTAATTCAACTATCACAGCTTAAATAGGGAAAATGATTTCTGAGTCGTTCTTGGCCCTCTCGTGGCCAAAACGACTCCCAAGAATCGAATTACACAGTCCCAACTAAACAATAAACATGGGGGGAG
Organism: Pseudotsuga menziesii; assembly: GCA_001517045.1. Taxonomy (NCBI): domain Eukaryota; kingdom Viridiplantae; phylum Streptophyta; class Pinopsida; order Pinales; family Pinaceae; genus Pseudotsuga; species Pseudotsuga menziesii. The sequence goes on from LPNX010580024.1 coordinate 206,160, forward strand.
AACAATAGTCCCAATCTCAGCATTAAAATGATGGAAATTACACAACCATACCGGTCTGTAAGGAGAACATACAGCTGAGGACGTGAATGGCTCTTTTTAGGAAATCGTGGGTGAAAACGCACAGCTCTCAGCTCGCTGTATCATCCAGAAACCAGGAAAATTCATGTGCGTGAGGAAGCAATCTGACCCAGTGAGGAAAGGAACAGACAATGGAGGTCCTGCGTGGGGAAAAACAACTTCGTTTTTGTCCGTGGGTGAACAGACAACAAGGAGGACACGAAATTTCAGTGCGTGGGTGTTCAGCAACTCGTGGAGCCAAGAAAAAATGTCTGCGTGAGACCAAAACTGCCAAGAGCCTGTGCGTGAGGAGAAAATAGACAAAATCATGGGTAGTGTGGAAATTTCCTGCCTGAGTGAAGTCAACAGGGGTGGAGTGTGCGTGGAGGCATGGACTGACAGTCCTGCCACCCCACTCCCAAAACAATTAACTACCATAACTTCCCTCAGCTACCAGTAGAAATTATTAACCGAAGGTGGTTGGAATAAAACAAAAAAAAAGATGACACATGGGTTTTTCCCCCTTTTGGCTCAAGGTTTGACAAATTCCCCCCCACATCCTTATCCTTGGGAAAATCATGCCCCTTTCGATTTTGTTGCCGCAACCGTAGCTGGTTGTGTTTATTTTAATTATAGATGCATATTTACATGATGGTAACTCAAAACGCATGCCGTATGCCCCGATATACAGTCGGTGACAAAATTAAATCCCAAAACATAGCATAACCGATCAATGGTGGGGCCTTGACCTTTAATTCCACACCATGATCATTTACAATATACACATCATATACATCTAATGTAACGGGGTCAAAACCGGGGTGTTACATTCCCCTCCCCCTTCAATAGCACTGTCCTTAGTGCTTTACAAAATTTGAACAAAAGCTACACTGGTATCGCCTCAATGTTCCGCAGAATTGAACAAAAATGGATGTGCCAATCACATGGCATCCTCCAACTCCCACGTAGCCTCTTCAGGTCCGTAGTGCTCCCATCGCACCTTTACCTGCCCTATGGCTCGGTTCCAGAGCACTATAACCTTCCTGTCGAGGATGCGCATTGGCTCGATTCGGAACTCTCCCTCGGGTTCCACCTGAATCACATCCCAATTTTTCACATGGTTAGGATCATGTACATATCTCTTAAGAAAAGAAACATGAAAAACATTATGAGCTCTAGTGCTAGCAGGCAATGCAAGTCTATATGCAACTGGCCCTATTCTTTCAAGCACTTCAAACGGCCCACAGTATCTCGGTGACAACTTGGCACAACTTCCAAGCTTCAAGGAACTCTTCCTTGCCCTCACTCTGAGGTAAACATGATCCCCAACACTAAACTCTCTGTTCACTCTATGCTTATCTGCATAGCTTTTCTGTCGGTCCTGTGTTGCTTTCAACTTCTGCCTGATCTTTATAACCTCTTGCTCCATTTCCTTGAGCAGTTCTGGCCCAAGCATAATCCTGTTCACTGGATTGTCCCAAGTCACTGGTGTCCTACACCTTCTTCCATACAAAGCTTCATACGGACTCATCCCCAAGGATGCCTGCTGTCCATTGTTATAAGCAAACTCTACCAAGTGTAAGTAATCTTCCCACTTGGTTGGTTTGTCCATTATGTACATGCGAAGCATATCTTCAAGCACCTGATTAACTCTCTCTGTCTTCCCATCTATCTGAGGATGGTATGCAATGCTGAAGTTCAGCTTTGTACCCAAATCTGCAAACAACCCCTTCCAAAAGTTGGAAGTGAACTTGACATCCCTGTCAGATACTATTGCCTTCGGCAATCCATGCAATTTGAATATCTCCTTCATGAAGATCTTTGCAATGTCACCAGCCTCATATGTAGACTTAACTGGTATAAAATGTGCTACCTTATTCAACTTGTCTACCACAACCATGATGGAATCATGTTGTCTCCAAGTCATCGACAACCCTGTAATAAAATCCATGGAAATAACTTCCCATTTCCATTCCGGAACTGGCAAAGGCTGCAACAAACCGGCTGGATGTTGATGCTCAACCTTTACCTGTTGACATTTCATACACCTTGAAATGTATTCAGCCATGTCCCCTTTCATTCCTGGCCAGAAGTACTGCTTTCTAGCTGTAGCAATCGTCTTCTGATATCCTGGGTGACCAGAATACAGAGCTTGATGGATTTCATCCATAACAACTCTCCTCAAATCTGCTACATTCGGAATATAAATTCTACCTTTATAAGTGAGAATTCCATCTTCTTCCAATTTATATCCCTCATACCTCTTCTCAAGGCTTTGTTGCTGTAATTTGTCTTTTACTTGCTCATACAATTCATCTCCGGCAACATGACTAACAATCTGCTGCCTCAAATCTGATTGGCAAATACTAAGAGATGCCACATGCATTTCTTGCATTTTCCTGCTGAGTGCATCAGCTACCTTATTCTCTTTTCCTTTTATGTGCTTGATTTCAAAATCAAATTCACATAGAAACTCCAGCCATCTTGCTTGCCTAGCATTCAGAGTAGGCTGGTCAAACAAATACTTTAGCCCACAGTGATCCGTTCTGAGCTCAAATCTCCTGCCCATCAAGTAATGTCTCCACATCTTGAGAGCATGCACTATGACTGCAAGTTCTAGATCATGAGTGGCGTAGTTCTTCTCATGCTCCTTCAACTTCCTTGACTCATAACATATCACGTGGTTGTCTTGCATAAGGACTCCTCCAAGCCCTTGTCCACATGCATCGATACATACCACAAAATCTTTTTCTGGATCTACAACTCTCAATACTGGTGCACTGGTGAGAAGACTCTTCAACTGCTGGAAGCTTTCTTCACACCTCGATGTCCATTCGAATTTCATCCCCTTCTTTTGCAAAGAAGTGATGGCATGTGCAACTTTGGAGAATCCCTCAATGAATCTCCTGTAATATCCTGCAAATCCCATGAAAGATCTTACATCTGTCACGTTTCTTGGAGTAGGCCAATTCATAATGGCTTCAATCTTTTCAGGGTCCACAGATATACCCCCCTCTGAGATAATGTGACCCAAATACTGAATTCTATCTCTATAGAAGTCACACTTGCTTAGTTTCGCATACAACTGATGCTCCCTGAGCAATTGCAATGTCAGTCTCAAATGCTCTTCATGTTCTTCCTCATTCTTAGAGTAAACAAGAATGTCATCAAGGAAAACAAGAACAAACTTATCCAAATATCTGCTGAAGACACTATTCATAAGGCACATAAATGTAGCTGGTGCATTTGTGAGGCCAAATGGTACCACTACAAACTCATAATGCCCATACCTCATCCTGAAGGCTGTCTTATGAATGTCTTCATCCTTGATTCTCACCTGATGGTAACCAGACCTTAAGTCAATCTTGGAAAATACCTTTGCTCCTCTCATTTGATCAAAGAGGTCATCAATCCTAGGTAAAGGATATTTATTCTTCACAGTAACCTTGTTCAACTGTCTGTAATCAATACATAACCTGAGCGTACCATCTTTCTTCTTTACAAACAGAATTGGTGCTCCCCAAGGAGACACACTCGGTCGGATATACTTCTTTTCCAGCAACTCTTGCAGTTGCATCTTCAACTCTAGCATTTCCGGTGTACTAATCCTATAGGGTGCCTTGGATACTAGTGCTGCTCCTGGAACAAGTTCAATTGTGAAATTGATGTCCCGCTTTGGAGGAAGCCCTGGAATCTCATCAGGAAACACATCCCTGAATTCCTGTAACACCCGATAGTCCTCCAACCTAGGGGTTTCATCTCTCGTTTCCTCCAAAATCTGAGCTGCATACAACTGGCAACCCTTCCTACAGAACTTCTTTAACTGCATTGCTGAAACCTGCCGTACTGAAATCACCTTTGGAATTCCTTTCACAACTACCAGGTTCCCTTCTTCATTCATACATTCAAAAGTCTTATTGTAGCAATCGAGCTTCACCCTGTGAGCTTCTAACCAATCCATTCCAATGAGAACATCATAGGAACCAAGTGGTAGAACATTCAGATCTACACACGTGACCAATCCATTCATGACCAATGGACATTTCTCTACCAATTCACTGACCTTTCTCTTAGTTCCAGTGGCTAGCTGAACTAACCAAGACTTCCTATGCTTTACTTTCTTAAAATCACACATATCCACTACTCTAGGAGTAATGTAACTATGAGTAGAACCAGGGTCAATCAAAATAGAAACAGATTGATCAGCCATCTTACCTGCTACTTCAACCACAGCTGACTGGTGATCTGCTTGACGGTCCTCTAGTGCTGCATAAATCCTAGGGACTGCCCTTGCTACCTGACCCACTGTTTCTGCTTCTTGAACATTATAAGCTGGCCTTGCACTCTCATTCTCGAGTGGACAATTTCTGTGCATGTGGGGTCCTCCACATTTCCAACACTGAAGTGGCCCTCTATTCTGTTGTGGATCCTTAGGCTTTTCTCCTGTCACTCCAACTGGCTTACTCGCAGCTTGAGATGGCTGCTTCTGCTGATTCCTGAAGCTAGAAGGTTTGAAACCTTTCTTTCTTTGTTCAAACTTCTCATTCTTCTTGTCCTTCCATGCCTTATGGTAATCCGTCTTACCCTTGCTTTGCTCATAGCAATACTTGCCTTCCTTATTGCTTCTTCAAGAGTTCTAGGTTCATAAAACTCAATCCTATCTTTGTAAGGCTGAGGTAATCCGCTTAGAAAACGCTGGACCTTTACTTTTTCATCTCTGATGTACCGGACATACCTCAACAACTCCAAAAACTTATTTGCATACTCTTCCATGGTCTGCTGTCCTAATCTCAACTCGTGGAACTCCTTAATCTTGTCATCATAATACCTCTCAGAGAGGTATTTCTGCTTTAAATACTTCTTGAACTGCTTCCACTTAAGTCTCCTTTCACTGATCCTCTTCACTTGCTTGAAGTGTTCCCACCAAATGGATGCTCTTCCATTTAGATTGAATATGGCAACTCTTGCCTTCATGTTTCCTGAATAATCATGCACTTGAAAGTACTTCTTAATACCAAGAAGCCAAGCCTCAGCCTCTTATCCAGTCTTTACCTCACCATCAAATGTAGGAGGTTTTGCCTTTTTAAATTCGTCTTGAGTGTGATCCCTATGGTGTCTCTTTCTTTTTCTTTTATGGGAAGATGAACTTGAATCCCCACTGGATTCTTCAGAATCAGATTATCCACTAGGAGTCCTTCTCCTTCTCCTAGTACTGCTCTTACCGCCTTCTGGTCTTGTTGTACCTCGTCCAGAGTCTATCTTCTTGTGCAAGTCTGTCAAACTCTGCAACATTGCAGCATTCAACTGATGTTTCTCTTCCTGGGCTTTAATCAAGCTTCTCATGGTAGCTGCAACATCTGACGGAGTCTCTTGGAATCTCCTTCCATTAGACTCTATATCGTCATTTCTATTACGGACATTTTCTCCCATGGCATCTTCTGCTCGCTCATAGGAATCCCGAGCATCATATCCGTCATGGGTTCTCCTGACTGAACCAGCACTTACTTATCAACTGCACTACCTGAAATGCTTTCTTGGAAGGTGACTATGATTCTGCAAACGTGTTAACAACACAAATGTTAGATGCATAACATATAAATCAGAATCACTTACCCCCTCTTGGAATAACCATAAATAACAATTTGCCCAAACACTAGATTTTTCTTCCTCAAAGAATGTCTATCTGAGGGGGACGACGGGGGTCAAGGGGGCTTTCCCCCTTGTGGCTTCCCTACGCCACTGCAGGGAAGGTCGAGGGTAGCGCCCTAATTTTTTTTTTGTTTTTTTTGTAAAACATTGGTTTTCGCGCAATCTGGCGCATTAGATCGCTGCCAATTTATCTTTTTCAACCCTGAAAATTCCCCTGAAAAACAGCTAAAATATCCCTCTAAAAACAGTTGAAATTGGCTGGGAAACCCCATGGAAAAATTCAAAATTTTCCTTTCCTTCACATCAGAAGTCGGATGCCTTTCCACATCGGAATCCAAATGACTTTGGCTTCCGCAACGGCGGACGAGAAACGGCTTCCTCCTCCGCAAGAGTGGCTGTTTACTTAGAGAATTTCCACTTCGGACATCGACGGTCTTTACACATCGGAAGCCTAATGGATTTGGCTTCCGCAACGGCGGACGTGCAAACCATAACTTCTTCCAATCGACGAACTGTCCCAACCGGAATCAGAAGTATTTTTACATCGGAAGCCAAATGACTTTGGCTTCTGCAACAGCGGCACCCCAAACAACAACTTCTTCCGATTTGGCACTTAGAACAATTTTAACGTCGGACGTCGGCGGACTTCTGACATCGGAAGCCAAATGACTTTGGCTTCCGCAACGGCGACTCGCCAAACCTTAACTCCTCTCGATCGGCACTTACGAAGAACAATTTTAACATCGGACGTCGGCGAACTTTCCACATCGGAAGCCAAATGACTTTGGCTTCCGCAACGGCGGCACACCAAAGGCCAAATCCTTCCGACATCCGCTCTTACTTGGAGAAATTTCAACTTTTCAGAAGTCGACAGACTTTCTGGATCGGAAGCCTTAATGTTTCCTCTTCCGAAACGGCGGGTGTAAGACTTCTAACTCTTCCGCAACGGCGGAAGTCTTTCCGCTAGTGGCCCGACTGTTGCATACTTAGCCAAATTTTCTCAATTTTACAGTCATTCATATTATGACTTCTGCTGGGTAGAATGAAATACAACCTCTGTCAGTTGTTCCTCCTTGGCCCACAGAGGCCCATTGTTTCCAACCAGTAGCCCTGATACCATTCTGTCACGTCCCCATGCCTCCGACCAGCGAAGAGGACGTGATCCATACTTAATCCGACGGGGCTAAGAGCCCCATGAACATGCATAGGTATAAAATTTACTGAACAGAATGCTTAAACAAAAATTGAACTAAAATATGCACACAGGATTGTTTATCATGCATAGATGCAATTTAATCCTCATATGCAGCAGAAAACAACAGCATTCATACATGTTCATCAATTTCATTAACAGAAATTACGCCACTGCAGGGCAGGTCGAGGGCAGCGCCCTCGTTTTTTTTTTGTTTTTTTGTTTTTTTGTAAAACATTGGTTTTCGCGCAATCTGGCGCATTAGATCGCTGCCAATTTCTCTTTTTCAACCCTGAAAATTCCCCTGAAAAACAGCTGAAATATCCCTGTAAAAAACAGTTGAAATCGGCTGGGAAACCCCATGGAAAAATTCAAATTTTCCTTTCCTTCACATCGGAAGTCGGATGCCTTTCCACATCGGAAGCCAAATGACTTTGGCTTCTGCAACGGTGGACAGGAAACGGCTTCCTCCTCCGCAATAGTGGCTATTTACTTAGAGAATTTCCACTTCGGACGTCGGCGGTCTTTACACATCGGAAGCCTAATGGATTTGGCTTCCGCAACGGCGAACGTGCAAACCATAACTTCTTCCGATCAGCGAACTGTCCCAACCGGAATTGGAAGTCCTTTTACATTGAAAGCCAAATGACTTTGGCTTCCGCAACAGCAGCACCCCAAACAACAACTTCTTCCGATTCAGCACTTAGAACAATTTTAACGTCGGACGTCGGCGGACTTCTGACATCGGAAGCCAAATGACTTTGGCTTCCGCAACGGCGGCTCGCCAAACCTTAACTCCTCCCGATCGGCACTTACAGAGAACAATTTTAACATCAGACTTCGGCAGACTTTCCACATCGAAAGCCAAATGACTTTGGCTTCCACAACGGCGGCACATTAAAGGCCAAATCCTTCCGACATCCGCTCTTACTTGGAGAAATGTCAAGTTTTCGGACGTCAACGGAATTTCTGGATCGGAAGCCTTAATGTTTCCTCTTCCAAAACGGCGGGTGTAAGACTTCTAACTCTTTCGCAACGACATAAGTCTTTCCGCTAGTGGCCCGACTATTGCATACTTAGCCAAATTTTCTCAATTTTACAGTCATTCATATTATGACTTCTGCTGGGTAGAATGAAATACAACCTCTGTCAGTTGTTTCTCCTTGGCCCATAGAGGCCGATTGTTGCCAACCAGTAGCCATGATACCATTCTGTCACGTCCCCATGCCTCCGACCGACGAAGAGGACGTGATCCATACTTAATCTGACGGGGCTAAGAGCCCCATGAACATGCACAGGTATAAAATTTACTGAATAGAATGCTTAAACAAAAATTGAACTAAAATATGCACACAGGATTGTTTATGATGCACAGATGCAATTTAATCCTCATACACAGCAGAAAACAACAACATTCATACATGTTCATCAATTTCATTAACACAAATTACGCCACTACAGGGCGGGTCGAGGGCAGCGCCATCGTTTTTTTTTGTAAAACATTGATTTTCGCGCAATCTGGCGCATCAGATCGCTGCCAATTTCTCTTTTTCAACCCTAAAAATTCCCCTGAAAAACAGCTGAAATATCCCTCTAAAAATAGTTGAAATCGGCTGGGAAACCCCATGGAAAAATTCAAATTTTCCTTTCCTTCACATCGGAAGTCGGATGCCTTTCCACATCGGAAGCCGAATGACTTTGGATTCCGCAACGGCGGATGGGAAACGGCTTCCTCCTCCACAACAGCGGCTGTTTACTTAGAGAATTTCCACTTCGGACGTCGTCGGTCTTTACACATCGGAAGCCTAATGGATTTGGCTTCCGCAACGGCGGACGTGCAAGACATAACTTCTTCCGATCGGCGAACTATCCCAATCGGAATCGGAAGCCAAATGACATTGGCTTCCGCAACAACGGCCCCGCAAACAACAACTTCTTCCGATTTGGCACTTAGAACAATTTTAACGTCGGACGTCGGCGGACTTCTGACATCGGAAGCCAAATAACTTTGGCTTCCGCAACGGCGGCTCCCGAAACCTTAACTCCTCCCAATCAGTACTTACGGAGAACAATTTTAACGTCGAACGTCGACGTACTTTCCATATCGGAAGCCAAATGACTTTGGCTTCTGCAACGGCGGCACACCAAAGGTCAAATCCTTCCGACATCCGCTCTTACTTGGAGAAATTTCAACTTTTCGGACGTCGGCGGACTTTCTGGATCGGAATCCTTAATGTTTCCTCTTCTGAAACGGCGGGTGTAAGTCTTCTAACTCTTCCGCAACGGCGGAAGTTTTTCTGCTAGTGGCCCGACTGTTGCATACTTAGCCAAATTTTCTCAATTTTACAGTCATTCATATTATGACTTCTGCTGGGTAGAATGAAATACAACCTCTGTCAGTTGTTCCTCCTTGGCCCACAGAGGCCCATTGTTTCCAACCAGTAGCCCTGATACCATTCTGTCACGTCCCCATGCCTCCAACCGGCAAAGAGAACGTGATCCATACTTAATCCGACGGGGCTAAGAGCCCCATGAACATGCACAGGTATGAAATTTACTGAACAGAATGCTTAAACAAAAATTGAACTAAAATATGCACACAAGATTGTTTATCATGCATAGATGCAATTTAATCCTCATACACAGCGGAAAACAACAGCATTCATACATGTTCATCAATTTCATTAACAGAAATTACGCCACTGCAGGGCGGGTCGAGGGCAGCGCCCTCGTTTTTTTTTTGTTTTTTTTTTTGTAAAACATTGTTTTTCGCGCAATCTGGCACATTAGATCGCTGCCAAATTCTCTTTTTCAACCCTGAAAAACAGCTGAAATATCCCTCTAAAATTAGTTGAAATCGGTTCGGAAACCCCATGGAAAAATTCAAATTTTGCTTTCCTTCACATCGGAAGTCGGATGCCTTTCCACATCGGAAGCCAAATGACTTTGGCTTCCGCAACGGCAGACGGGAAACGGCTTCCTCCTCCGCAGCAATGGCTGTTTACTTAGAGAATTTCCACTTCGGACGTCGGCGGCCTTTACACATCGGAAGCCTAATGGATTTGGCTTCCGTAACGATGAACGTGCAAACCATAACTTCTTCCAATCGGCGAACTGTCCCAACCAGAATCGGAAGTCTTTTTACATCGAAATCCAAATGACTTTGGCTTCCGCAACAGTGGCACCCCAAACAACAACTTATTCCAATTTGGCACATAGAACAATTTTAACGTCGAATGTCGGTGGACTTCTGACATCAGAAGCCAAATGTCTTTGGCTTCTGCAACGGCGGCTCGCCAAACCTTAACTCCTCCCAATCGGCACTTACGGAGAACAATTTTAACGTCGGACGTCGGCGCACTCTCCACATCGGAAGCCAAATGACTTTGGCTTCCGCAATGGCCGCACACCAAAGGCCAAATCCTTCCGACATCTGCTCTTACTTAGAGAAATTTCAACTTTTCGGACGTCGGTGGACTTTCTGGATCGGAAGCCTTAATGTTTCCTCTTCCGAAATGGCGGGTGTAAGACTTCTAACTCTTCCGCAACGGCAAAAGTCTTTCCGCTAGTGGCCCGACTGTTGCATACTTAGCCAAATTTTCTCAATTTTACAGTCATTCATATTATGACGTCTGCTGGGTAGAATGAAATACAACCTCTGTCGGTTGTTCCTCCTTGGCCCACAGAAGCCCATTTTTGCCAACCAGTAGCCCTGATAACATTCTGTCACGTCCCCATGCCTCCGACCGGCGAAGAGGACGTGATCCATACTTAATCCGACGGGGCTAAGAGCCCCATGAACATGCACAGGTATAAAATTTACTGAACAGAATGCTTAAACAAAAATTGAACTAAAATATGCACACAGGATTGTTTATCATGCACAGATGCAATTTAATCCTCATACACAGCGGAAAACAACAGCATTCATACATGTTCATCAATTTCATTAATAGAAATTACGCCACTGCAGGGCGGGTCGAGGACAGCGCCCTCGTTTTTTTTTTGTTTTTGTTTTTTTTTGTAAAACATTGGTTTTCACGCAATCTGGCGCATTAGATCGCTGCCAATTTCTCTTTTTCAACCCTGAAAATTCCCCTGAAAAACAGCTGAAATATCCCTCTAAAAATAGTTGAAATCGGCTGGGAAACCCCATGGAAAAATTCAAATTTTCCTTTCCTTCACATCGGAAGTCGGATGCCTTTCCACATCGGAAGCCAAATGACTTTGGCTTCCGCAATGGCGGACGGGAAACGGCTTCCTCCTCCACAACAGCGGCTGTTTACTTAGAGAATTCCCACTTCGGACGTTGGCGGTCTTTACACATCGGATGCCTAATGGATTTGGCTTCCGCAACGGCGGATGTGCAAACCATAACTTCTTCCGATCAACGAACTGTCCCAACCGGAATCGGAAGTCTTTTTACATCGAAAGCCAAATGACTTTGGCTTCCGCAACAGCGGCACCCCAAACAACAACTTCTTCCGATTTGGCACTTAAAACAATTTTAACGTCGGATGTCCGCGGACTTCTGACATCGGAAGACAAATGACTTTGGATTCCGCAACGGCGGCTCCCCAAACCTTAACTCCTCCCGATCGGCACTTACGGAGAACAATTTTAACGTCGCACGTCAGCGGACTTTCCACATCGGAAGCCAAATGACTTTGGCTTCCGCAACGGCGGCACACCAAAGGCCAAATCCTTCCGACATCCGCTCTTACTTGGAGAAATTTCAACTTTTCGGACGTCGGCGGACTTTCTGGATCGGAAGCCTTAATGTTTCCTCTTCCGAAATGGTGGGTGTAGGACTTATAAGTCTTCCGCAACGACGGAAGTATTTCCGCTAGTGGCCCGATTGTTGCATACTTAGCCAAATTTTCTCAATTTTACAGTCATTCATATGATGACTTCTGTTGGGTAGAATGAAATACAACCTTTGTCAGTTGTTCCTCCTTGGCCCAGAGAGGCCCATTGTTTCCAACCAGTAGCCCTGATACCATTCTGTCACGTCCCCATGCCTCCGACCGGCGAAGAGGACGTGATCCATACTTAATCCGACGGGGCTAAGAGCCCCATGAACATGAACAGGTATAAAATTTATTGAACAGAATGCTTAAACAAAAATTGAACTAAAATATGCACACAGGATTGTTTATCATGCACAGATGCAATTTAATCCTCATACACAGCGAAAAACAACAGCACTCATACATGTTCATCAATTTCATTAACACAAATTACGCCACTGCAGGGCGGGTCGAGGGCAGCGCACTCGTTTTTTTTTTGTTTTTTTTGTTTTTTGTAAAACATTGGTTTTCGCGCAATCTGGCGCATTAGATCGCTGCCAATTTCTCTTTTTCAACCCTGAAAATTCCCCTGAAAAACAGCTGAAATATCCCTCTAAAAACAGTTGAAATCGGATGGGAAACCCCATGGAAAAATTCAAATTTTCCTTTCCTTCACATTGGAAGTCGGATGCCTTTCCACATCAGAAGCCAAATGACTTTGGCTTCCGCAACGACGGATGGGAAACGGCTTCTTCCTCTGCAACAGCAGCTGTTTACTTAGAGAATTTCCACTTCGGACGTCGACGGTCTTTACACATCGGAAGCCTAATGGATTTGGCTTCCGCAACGGAGGACGTGCAAACCATAACTTCTTCCGATCGCAAACTGTCCCAACCGGAATCGGAAGCCAAATGACATTGGCTTCCACAACAGCGGCACCCAAACAACAACTTCTTCCGATTTGGCACTTAGAACAATTTTAACGTCGGACGTCGACGAACTTTCCACATTGGAAGCCAAATGACTTTGGCTTCCGCAACTGCGGCACACCAAAGGCCAAATACTTCCGGCATCTGCTCTTACTTGGAGAAATTTCAACTTTTCGGACGTCGGCGGACTTTCTGGATCGGAAGCCTTAATGTTTCCTCTTCCGAAACGGTGGGTGTAAGACTTCTAACTCTTCCGCAACGGCGGAAGTCTTTCCGCTAATGCCCCGACTGTTGCATACTTAGCCAAATTTTCTCAATTTTACAGTCATTCATATTATGACTTCTGCTAGGTAGAATGAAATACAACCTTTGTCAGTTGTTCCTCCTTGGCCCACAGAGGCCCATTGTTTCCAACCAGTAGCCTTGATACCATTCTGTCACGTCCCCATGCCTCTGACCAGCGAAGAGGACGTGATCCATACTTAAACCGATGGGGCTAAGAGCCCCATGAACATGCACAGGTATAAAATTTACTGAACACAATGTTTAAACAAAAATTGAACTAAAATATGCACACAGGATTGTTTATCATGCACAGATGCAATTTAATCCTCATACACAGTGGAAAACAACAGCATTCATACATGTTCATCAATTTCATTAACATAAATTATGCCACTGTAGGGCGGGTCGAGGGCAGCGCACTCTTTTTTTTTTTTTTTCAAACATTGGTTTTCGCGCAATCTGGCGCATTAGATCGCTGCCAATTTCTCTTTTTCAACCCTGAAAAACAGCTAAAATATCCCTCTAAAAACAGTTGAAATCGGCTGGGAAACCCCATGGAAAAATTCAAATTTTCCTTTCCTTCACATTGGAAGTCGGATGCCTTTCCACATCGGAAGCCAAATGACTTTGGCTTCCGCAACGGCAGACGGGAAACGACTTCCTCCACCGCAACAGCGACTGTTTACTTAGAGAATTTCCACTTCGGACGTCGGCGGTCTTTACACATCGGAAGCCTAATGGATTTGGCTTCCGCAACGGCGGACGTGCAAACCATAACTTCTTCCGATCAGCGAACTGTCCCAACCGGAATCGGAAGCCTTTTTACATCGGAAGCCAAATGACTTTGGCTTCCGCAACAGCGACACCCCAAACAACAACTTCTTCTGATTTGGCACTTAGAACAATTTTAACGTCGGACGTCGACGGACTTCTGACATCGGAAGCCAAATAACTTTGGCTTCCGCAACGGCGGCTCGCCAAACCTTAGCTCCTCCTGATCGGCACTTACGGAGAACAATTTTAACGTCGGACGTCGGCGGACTTTCCACATCGGAAGCCAAATGGCTTTGGCTTCCGCAACGGCGGCACACCAAAGGCCAAATCCTTCCGACATCCGCTCTTACTTGGAGAAATTTCAACTTTTCGGACGTCGGCGAACTTTCTGGATCGGAAGCCTTAATGTTTCCTCTTTCGGAATGGCGGGTGTAAGACTTCTAACTCTTCTGCAACGGCGGAATTCTTTTCGCTAGTGGCCTGACTGTTGCATACTTAGACAAATTTTCTCTATTTTACAGTCATTCATATGATGACTTCCGCTGGGTAGAATGAAATACAACCTCTGTCAGTTGTTCCTCCTTGGCCTAGAGAGGCCCATTGTTGCCAACCAGTAGCCCTGATACTATTCTGTCACGTCCCCATGCCTCCAACCGGCGAAGAGGACATGATCCATACTTAATCCGACGGGGCTAAGAGCCCCATGAACATGCACAGGTATAAAATTTACTGAACAGAATGCTTAAACAAAAATTGAACTAAAATATGCACACAGGATTGTTTATCATGCACAAATGCAATTTAATCCTCATACACAGCGCAAAACAACAGCACTCATACATGTTCATCAATTTCATTAACAAAAATTACGCCACTGCAGGGCAGGTCGAGGGCAGCGCCCTCGTTTTTTTTTTCGTTTTTTGTAAACATTGGTTTTCGCGCAATCTAGCGCATTAGATCGCTGCCAATTTCTCTTTTTCAACCCTGAAAATTCCCCTGAAAAATAGCTGAAATATCCCTCTAAAAACAGTTGAAATCGGCTGGGAAGCCAAATGACTTTGGCTTCCGCAACGGCGGACGGGAAACGACTTCTTCCTCTGCAACAGCTGTTGTTTACTTAGAGAATTTCCACTTCGGACGTCGGCGGTCTTTACACATCGGAATCCTAATGGATTTGGCTTCCGCAACTGCGAACGTGCAAACCATAACTTCTTCCGATCGACGAACTGTCCCAACCAGAATCGGAAGTCTTTTTACATCGGAAGCCAAAATGACTTTGGCTTCCGCAACAGCGGCACCCCAAACAACAACTTCTTCCGATTTGGCACTTAGAACAATTTTAACGTCGGACGTCGGTGGACTTCTGACATTAGAAGCCAAATGACTTTGGCTTCCGCAATGGCGGCTCGCCAAACCTTAACTCCTCCCGATCGGCACTTACGGAGAACAATTTTAATTTTGGACGTCGACGGACTTTCCAAATCGGAAGCCAAATGACTTTGGCTTCCGCAACGGCGGGACACCAAAGGCCAAATCCTTCCGACATCCACTCTTACTTGGAGAGATTTCAAATTTTCGGAAGTCGGCAAACTTTCTAGATCGGAAGCCTTAATTTTTCCTCTTCCGAAATGGCGGGTGTAAGACTTCTAACTCTTCCGCAATGGCGGAAGTCTTTCCGCTAGTGGCCCGACTGTTGCATACTTAGCCAAATTTTCTCGATTTTACAGTCATTCTTATTATGACTTCTGCTGGGTAGAATGAAATACAACCTCTGTCAGTTGTTCCTCCTTGGCCCACAGAGCCCCATTGTTTCCAACCAGTAGCCCTGATACCATTCTGTCACGTCCCCATGCCTCCGACCGGCGAAGAGGACGTGATCCATACTTAATCCGACGGGGCTAAGAGCCCCATGAACATGCACAGGTATAAAATTTACTGAACAGAATGGTTAAACAAAAATTGAACTAAAATATGCACACAGGATTGTTTATCATGCACAGATGCAATTTAATCCTCATACACAGCGGAAAAACAACAGCATTCATACATGTTCATCAATTTCATTAACAGAAATTACGCCACTGTAGGGCGGGTCGAGGCCAGCGCCCTCGTTTTTTTTTTTTTTTGTAAAACATTGGTTTTCGCGCAATCTGGCGCATTAGATCGCTGCCAATTTCTCTTTTTCAACCCTGAAAATTCCCCTGAAAAACAGCTGAAATATCCCTCTAAAAACAGTTGAAATCAGCTGAGAAACCCCATGGAAAAATTCAAAATTTTCCTTTCCTTCACATCGGAAGTCGGATTCCTTTCCACATCGGAAGCCAAATGACTTTGGCTTCCGCAACGGCGGAAGGGAAACGGCTTCCTCCTTCGCAACAGCGGCTGTTTACTTAGAGAATTTCCACTTCGGACATTGGCGGTCATTACACATCGGAAGCCTAATGGATTTGGCTTCCGCAACGGCGGACGTGCAAACCATAACTTCTTCCGATCGGCGAACTGTCCGAACCAGAATCGGAAGTCTTTTTACATCGGAAGCCAAATGACTTTGGCTTCCGCAACAGCGGCACCCCAAACAACAACTTCTTCTGATTTGGCACTTAGAACAATTTTAACGTCGGATGTCGGCGAACTTCTGAAATCGGAAGCCAAATGACTTTGGATTCCGCAACGGCGGCTCGCCAAACCTTAACTCCTCCCGATCGGCACTTACGGAGAACAATTTTAACGTCGGACGTGGGCAGACTTTCCACATCGGATGCCAAATGACTTTGGCTTCCGCAACGGCGGCACACCAAAGGCCAAATCCTTCCGACATATGCTCTTACTTGGAGAAATTTCAACTTTTCGGACTTCGGCGGACTTTCTGGATCGGAAGCCTTAATGTTTCCTCTTCCGAAACGGCGGGTGTAAGACTTCCAACTCTTCCGCTACGGCGAAAGTCTTTCCGCTAGTGGCCCGGCTGTTGCATACTTAGCCAAATTTTCTCAATTTTACATTCATTCATATTATGACTTCTGTTGGGTAGAATGAAATACATCCTCTGTCAGTTGTTCCTCCTTGGCCCACAGAGCCCCATTGTTGTCAACCAGTAGCCCTGATACCATTCTGTCACGTCCCCATGCCTCCGACCGGTGAAGAGGACGTGATCCATACTTAATCCGACGGGGCTAAGAGCCGCATGAACATGCACAGGTATAAAATTTACTGAACAGAATGCTTAAACAAAAATTGAACTAAAATATCCACACAGGATTGTTTATCATGCACAGATGCAATTTAATCCTCATACACAGCGGAAAACAACAGCATTCATACATGTTCATCAATTTCATTAATAGAAATTACGCCACTGCAGGGCGGGTCGAGGACAGCGCCCTCGTTTTTTTTTTGTTTTTGTTTTTTTTTGTAAAACATTGGTTTTCACGCAATCTGGCGCATTAGATCGCTGCCAATTTCTCTTTTTCAACCCTGAAAATTCCCCTGAAAAACAGCTGAAATATCCCTCTAAAAATAGTTGAAATCGGCTCGGAAACCCCATGGAAAAATTCAAAATTTTCCTTTCCTTCACATCGGAAGTCAGATGCCTTTCCACATTGGAAGCCAAATGACTTTGGCTTCCGCAACGGCGGACGGTAAACGGCTTCCTCCTCCGCAACACCGGCTGTTTACTTAGAGAATTTCCACTTCGGACGTCCGCGGTCTTTACACATCGGAAGCCTAATGGATTTGGCTTTCGCAACGGCGGACGTGCAAACCATAACTTCTTCCGATCGGCGAACTATCCCAACCGGAATCGGAATTCTTTTTACATCTGAAGCCAAATGACTTTGGATTCCGCAACAGCAGCACCCCAAACAACAACTTCTTCCGATTTGGCACTTAGAACAATTTTAACGTCGGACGTCGGCGGAATTCTGACATCGGAAGCCAAATGACTTTGGCTTCCGCAACGGCGGCTCGCCAAACCTTAACTCCTCCCGATCGGCACTTACGGAGAACAATTTTAACGTCGGACGTCGGCGGACTTTCCACATCGGAAGCCAAATGACTTTGGCTTCCGCAACGGCGACACACCAAAGGACAAATCCTTCCGACATCCGCTCTTACTTGGAGAAATTTCAACTTTTTGGACATCGGTGGACTTTCTGGATCAGAAGCCTTAATGTTTCCTCTTCCGAAACGGCGGGTGTAAGACTTCTAACTCTTCCGTAACGGCGGAAGTCTTTCCGCTAGTGGCCCAACTGTTGCATACCTAGACAAATTTTCTTAATTTTACAGTAATTCATATTATGACTTCTATTGGGTAGAATGAAATACAACCTCTGTCAGTTGTTCCTCCTTGGCCCTCAGAGGCCCATTGTTGCCAACCAGTAGCCCTGATACCATTCTGTCACGTCCCCATGCCTCCGACCGGCTAAGAGGACGTGATCCATACTTAATCCGACGGGGCTAAGAGCCCCATGAACATGCACAGGTATAAAATTTACTGAACATAATGCTTAAACAAAAATTGAAC